>JAOYMO020171585.1:0-33347 GCA_025802455.2 Iodosphaeria phyllophila | reverse complement strand
GGGGGGTTATTACTGACCTTGGGGAATGAGATAGCGGAGAAGTAGTCGCAGTGCGTGTGCACTATAAGGCCACGCTGGGCCGATGTGGGAGGGTGGAGGCCGCAGTGCTCTATGAGGTAAGTGTTGATTACGGAATCGAAACTATGAAGCGTGGAAGGGGTGATGTCAGAAAGATTCTTCAAGACAAAGATTTCTTTACATTTTACTAATCCGGGAGAAAATAAACCAATGAACGGCTACGTATCTCCAATGATTCCTCAAACCCCCCTAAATAACGCGACAACGCCAACCCTCCGCCAAACATGTCGGTCTGACTTACAGGTGATTATAAACCGAATTATTCATGTGATCATACATATCGTTGTCGGACCTACTCGGTCAATGAGCCACAGTATGATAGGGGCAAGACCCATGTCAAAGGGGGCGAACAGGATACTCACCATCGTGTCCGGTATTGTAACATGTACGGATAATCTTGCCTTGTTCGCTGCCGCAGACTGAAGGGCGCCATCGTCGGTTCAGGCTTTTCCCCGGGCGATTCCTTCCCGAGTTACCCAGATTTCCGGCTCCACTGACTTGTCGGCCCTATAGCACGCTGCAGCCTCCTGGAGCTATAGGCGTCGGGATGCAAGGACCTGTCCGAGACGACCCGCGCGGTATGCCGTTCGCTCGCCGAGTCCCCGCAAGTCTGTGCGGGTCAAGAGGGGCCGATGAGTAGCAGCGTTTTACTAGTATATTGTACGCACTACAGCAACCTATAGCCTACTCACAAAACTGGTAGAGAAACGCGGTACAGTACTAGTGTTTTGTTCAAAGTGGTACGCGCATCCATCACGAAGGGCGGCATGCGTCTCGTGATAAGCTTCCTCATTCCGGGCACGTAGATTCCATTGTGATTGTAATAGCGAGCTGGAGAAATAATTTCCAATCAATACTGCAATCACCCGTACCATTCAGTAGGTACTCCATACAGTTAAGTAGCAAACACGGTTGGATGGTGGACTTTGACGTCGGACATCTCTCGGGTTTGCTGCTGCTGTTCCCTGTGCCCTCCCCTCCAATGCAACGTTTGCGGTTTCAGCAAGCAAGCAAGCTCATGCTTGTGCAGTCGGTAGCGGTAAATTCCGTCATTGGCTCTGCGCAGTACCTCCACATGTCCGTATTTATGTCCCCAGGCATCAAAAAGCACTTTTGAGTCGCCCGCACAGAACCCGGATTCGGCTCCTTGTTCGTGGAGGGCGACATTAAAAGTGTCTTTTGTGCCTGGGGACATAAACGCGGACATGTGGATTCTAGATAGTCTCAATTGTCTAATGTTTGTCTACTTTCTAAGAGGGGTTCGGGGCCGGAGGCGCCCGAACAGACGGGTTTAAATACCCTCTAGAAAGTGGGGTTTTGAGGCATATTCTGGGATCTACAGACATGTGGAGGTAGTGGTTCGGGATGAACGGCGGACGAAATGCTGCGCCTCAGTTCGTTTCGACCCACTTCAAGTCGGGTACAGGGTACCAGACAATCAACCGTTCGTTGCCCCACCTTTGACGTTGACGGTACTTGCCTCTCAGAATTGATCAATTTTCGTCACTGGTATTCGGCGAGAATGGTGGATCTGGCTGACAGTCGTCGTGATGATAACCGAATTAGAACAGAAGCTCAGTATATCCAGCAGCCTAGACGCCTAGACGCACACGGGTACCAGCCGTGGAGGGCGCCCGCAGGCTGAACAGCCTTGTTTCTCGGGCAAGGCAACTTTTCAAGGAGGCCATGGAGTCCCTCGCCAATTTACCAGCGCCAACTTTCACGGATGCGCCGCGACCCACCAGCGATGCTGTCGCGAAGATCAAGGCGAGAGGCAAGCAAAAGTTGCTCCTCGCTGCTTCGATGACAGAGGAGATATGGCCGAGACCGGTGTTCTTCGAAGGCGGGCTGCGACGACTTGAGCCATACTACTACACATACAACACTTGGGTCAAGGAACGGTGGAGAGGCAGATCACTCATGGACGTCTTCGAAAGCGAGTTCAGAGACCGCCCCGTATCCTACTACCAATGGGCCATGGAGACGGGGCTAATCCGCGTGAACGGGGAGATCGCGAGGCCAGAGCAGATCTTGAAGAATGGCCAACTGGTGTCTCACAGGATACATCGACACGAACCCCCCGTAACGGCAGAACCCATCACCGTTCTTCACGAGGACGACAAAATGATAGTCATAAACAAGCCCTCTGGCATACCTGTCCATCCGGCAGGGAGGTACAACTTCAACTCCGTTGTAGAGATCATGAAAGAAGAACGAGGACGCGACTGGATTCCATACCCCTGTAACCGCCTCGATAGACTGACAAGCGGTATTATGTTCGTCGCCAAGAGTGCCCAGGCGGCTGAGAGATTGGGTGCACAAATCGCAGAGCGAACTGTACGCAAAGAGTATATCGCTCGCGTTATAGGAGACTTTCCCGAAGGCGAGGTGGTCTGTAACGAACCCATACTCCAGATATCGCCCAAGCTGGGGTTGAACCGGGTTCGCGCTAATGGTAAACACGCCAGGACCGTGTTCAAAAAGCTCGCTTATTATCACCAACAACCACAAGGTGATACTGACTCTCCCCTAAACAAATCCGCCAACAATGGCAATAATGAGGGAGACGATGATAGGCCTTGGAAAAGAAAAGAAGGCTACTCAATAGTGAGATGTCTCCCGGTCACCGGGCGAACGCACCAGCTTCGCGTGCATCTCCAACACCTGGGTCACCCGATACAGAATGATCCCATCTATGCCAATCAGCGCGTATGGGGTATCAATCTGGGCTGCGACGATGCCAGCGCGCTGGAAAACACTGACGAGGATATCGTCGCGCGACTGAACCGGATCGGCAAGGATGAAGTCGCTGACGCGGTTGCCTATCATGACGAAGTAGTAGATCAATACTACAAGAAGAAGGCTGAGAAACTCTCTGGCGAGACATGCAAGCTGTGCGATACGCCATTATACACGGATCCAGGGGAGCAGGAGTTGTCGCTTTGGCTTCATAGTCTGCGGTATGAAGACGCCGCTGGCGCATGGAGCTACGTCAGTCCCCTTCCCGGTTGGGCTCTTCCGCCTACGGGTGTGAATGGACCCACGGCGGTTGGCAGTCTTGACGCGTTGGTGGAAGCAGTCAAGGATGAGAGTGCTGTAGTATCATAACGTGTATTCAAAGGGTCAAATGACGGCTCAGAAACAACTTGCATATGTTCGTCTTACCGCGCGAAAAAGCTTAGCGAACGCTGTCTCGTTTATAAAATATTAGAGAAGGAGCTTTATCTCCTGCTGAAGATTTCATTTACCTCGAACGGGACTTTCCAACATTGTAGCCTCCAAGCTCTTTAGAGTTTTGCAGAGCTAAGGCCGATCACCAGACTATGCTTCCTGTCTTTGTTTGTTGACACTTTTACATCAGCTTGCTGTAACTTCATGCGAGCTTTTGGATGCGGGATTGCGGTCGCGGGAGGGAGATACGCGCGGTTTCTCTGTTAACCTCCAACTAATGCTACCTGCTGCACTCAATGCGTTCTGCTGCTGCCTGCAAGCTGCAACCTCACAAGCGACATCGTTACCAGATGGGAAACAGAGTTCAGCGTCCGCAATTAGCAAACCAAACTGTTGCACTATTGGAGGGAGAAAAACAAGCAAAGGGGCATTTTCCACTGACGATTTCATTCGTGCTTCATATTCTCGGATTGACTTCGAGGTCGTACCGTGACTCTCGAGCACTCCAATGCAGCAGTATTAGTTGTGATTATCACTACCTTTCAATGTTTAGAGATTTTGGTCAGCTTCGTTCGCGACTTTACACTCGTCGAAAGTATCAAATTTTGGCGGCCAAAACACGCTGGATCAGCTCTACCTGGCATATGTCATTATCAGCTCACTCTACATCTTGCACAGAACTATCATTGGTGGGCCTGATCATCTGATAACTCTGAATCTGGGATCGTCGTGCTAATGAGTTAATGCGACTGGGAAGACGGTGTCTGATTTTCTGGTCTATTCCTACGGCGCTGGTAGTGACATTGTGTTCAGCATCGTCTGTCTATCTTGAGACCAAGAGATTGTAAGGAAGCGGTTCTATTTTGTAGGTCAATCCGTCCCGCGTGGAGTGTATCCTAACCTTATACAATATCAGTCAACAAATAAATAAGGTATTTTATTTGCAACTGCAAGCAGCATTCCTCATCAATTTCCAATGTCTCCATCAAAGGTAGCGTGGAGTACCCTTATGAGATCCACTCCAGTCAAAGCTTCGCCAAAATCTGGCCAGACGTATCGATCAAGACCCGCTGTGCTTTACCATACGTTTCGAAGGCTCTCAAATCGGTCCGCTACAACACTGACAGTGTCATCATATATTCACTCATACGCAGTATGGAGTGTTGATTATTATGCCATGATGATCTCGATTGATCAGATCTGCCACCCACAAAGAACACTGGAAACCCTAGAATGTATAAACGTATGCTCGGCAGCTCCGTGCAGGCTGCAAAACACATGATGAAATTCGAGAGACGTCTTCATTTGTATCGATTGTTTTCCGCCTTTTGTTCCTCGAGAACGTAGAGGAAGAGATCTGGCGCGCCTCACGAAGCTTGCCAAGCTTTTCCAACTCTCGGCGGACTTCGGTCATACTTGCCGGCCAAACACCGAATAGGAATGGCTAAAACTCTATCTGATCCCAATATCCTTGCGCATCGCAACGCTTTTCTGCAAACAGCCACGTCCTTGCTACGGAAGATGGACCATGCCAGTAACTTGTACCCACATCAGGTAACTTGGGGGCTCAGCCCCGTCGTCTCCGGCACATGTTGACGGAAAAATGGGATGAGAGATATGGTTGGCTGTTGTCGCCGTCAGAATGCGGGCAAGGCGGCATGTTGTGAATTGGCACGCGCTTCTTTGAACAAAGTTAGGTTGACGCAATGAGGCGGGAATATTTGACAGTTATCCCTGAATGCTTGCTGCCAGTTGTTCTAGAAAAGACTCGGGAGGATGTACTCAGGGCTCTCCCATCATGGCGCGCCTACCCCTCAACTGCATGCGTGTTCATGGATAGCCTTCGAACGGATTTTTTGGGGAACTGCTATGTGGCCCTTAACTTTGGTGTCAGCGGAGACCCGCTTCTTCACTATGGGAGACAGACGATCTCCAAGCAAGCCGCCCTTGCCCAATCCAGGTTGACCAGGGTAATTGGGGGGCCCCTGGCACAACCTGCCCCGCGATCATCTCCCTTCGTTTATATATCCCCATCCCAAGACCCAAATCGTCAAGTGCAGGGTTAGAATCATGCGTGATTTAGCACTCTTTTATATCTTCATCTACAATCAACCACTCCTTACTCATCCATGCATTGGGATTTGATGTTCTCCACGCCCACATACAGTCTGCTATACCTGTCTCGAATGGCTTCCTCCCCAGTTTCGGACATCATGACAAAGTCCTCGAGCGAGTCATCTAAGCCCTCGAAGAGGAAGGGGACCAGAAGCGTCTCCACTCTCACACCATCCCAACTAGCCCGCAAAAGGGCGAACGACCGCGAGGCCCAAAGGGCCATCCGGGCACGCACGAAGGAACACATTGAGAACCTCGAGCGCGAGCTCGAGGAGCTCCGCCAGTATCACAACCGCGACGAGACGATGCAAGAACTGATGAGGAAGAACAAAGCGCTAGAAGAAGAGCTACGCCGGTTACGGCAAACTATGGGGATTCACGGCGGCTCTGAACTATACCAACATGGTAAGCTCGAATGGCATCGCGGGTGCATATTCAAGTACTAACCATTACCGGCCGGATAAGGCTACCATGGCCACATCTCGCGATCCGATCCGTACTCTCAAAACATACCACACTACGAGGGGCTAGTCAGCTCTGGAGAACCATGGTCGCCCGCGGTGATGTGCTTGGGCGAAGTTGGGGACACGAATGTAGAGATGGTGAATCCGGGTGTGAGTCACGGGCATTTAGGGGATTCTTCATTTGCAGTGGATTTTATCGGGTGTGTGCGGAGGAACTATTGAGCGGCTTGAATTCTTCAAAAATGGGTATATATTTCTTCGCTAGAGGCTCGGCTGGTAAAATTGGTACAAATGGCAATGCATATGCTTTTTTTTGGCCCTCATTCAGGATCGATCTACGAGATATCGGCTTCCACGAGGCTTCGCTGTGGTTACAAGAGTATCAGGCAGTTGGTACCGTAATGTAAGCTAGGTATTCCGAGTTTGCTACGGAATAGGGTACCATGGGTAAAGTCTGATCCCAAAGTTGCGATAACGGACTACGCGGAGATCTACCCAGATACTGCTTGCGCTAACATGCGGGTTGGACCGTGGTGGGACCTAGGCAAGCAGGTTCTTCTTATTATAGGGCTAGAACCATATATCGTGGGAAAGCAGCAGTTGCTGTGCCGCATTGGAGCTATCTCAACAATAGCAGTCTGCGAGCTCTTCCTTGAGCTTAGCAACACCAGTGGTAGCAACTCAACTACACGAGAAACCGGCCAATCTGCCGTGTCCTCAACCGCCTCAAAAACATTTCAGGCGCCACTGCCGTTTAGACGGCAGCAACGGCTTCTAGTGAGTAGATCAGCTTGAGGGCAGCTACACATGTGATCCTATATCTAGGACTTCGTTCTCCATGTCACGACGAGCCCATGACCTTGTCTCTAAAGCTTAAGCACATGGTGGGAGATAAGAGGTCAACGCAAGTGGGCAGGCTTTGGTTACACTTGGGTAGGTAATATTATGAGGTTCTTAACCTGAATAACCTTCAATTGCCATTATCATATTATCACTGCCTGTTCAAGCAGAGACGGCTATTGCGGATTAAGCCAATCACCTTAACCACACTAACACCCCTGTTTGATGACATCTACTGGCGAAAGCTACGGTGGGTAGGAAGCAAGCATCCTTCCAGGGCGCGCGAAGTTGCCTCGCGTAACAGTAGTTCCTCACTCCCATGTTTACCTGTGCTGGTTGACCTCTACACCGTTGTTACTGGTACTGGTACTTCCTACTACAGGTATCGATTAGCAATTCATGGATGAGTTGCGCCACTTGATGCTTCAAAGAAAGCGAGAGAATCGGTCTTTCATGAAAAACACAGCTCGGTACAAGGCAGAGCTCCAATGCTTCCCTCCATTCCCCATCAGCATGGCATCAGCTCGCGCCGTAATGTGGGCGAAGTGGACCCCCCTTGAGTGTGCAAGGAGCTGGATTGTAGGAGAAGTGGAGCCATATATCCCGATCCGCTTTTGGCATGTAGTGATTTAGGAGGAGTCACCGGCGCTAGTGTCTTGTGTCCAGATGCGACGACCAATTGTCACGCGAGTTGGGATGAAGACCATTTTGCCCGAGACCCCTACCATGTGAATTAGCACTCATCATCAGTATTCTATGCAAAAAACACACAAAGCAGTGCTCTTAGGAGTCGCACAGCGACCATATCTGTGCTGCGCAACATGAGAAATACGAAGGCGGAATAAATTAATCTATTGGTAGGTAAATGCAATTACCTAGACGTCATAGTTGCAAGGTACCTAGGTCTACATAGACCCACCACAATCTAGCGGTAGTATCTTACCGGTAGTGCAGCCTCTACCCCTGCTGTAGTATAGCACTCAGCATTACCGCTTCTGGTCTCTATCGTATGATTACTATGATTGAACGCAAACAGATCTAATAGATGGACCCTGATTGATTAAGCACGTCATCTAACCTAGACGACTCTATAGATTGATGATCCAAAGAGCGGGGAGGTCTACATATCGTGGCCAGGCCGTTCGCTTCAATTGTAGACATTATCTGCTAGGTCCTTCCTATCGTGACTGCGGCAAATGCCCTAACTGTACACGTCGCTGTACCTGTCGCAGGTAAATCAGCAGCAGGGCCACAGGGTGGCGGCTACTGGCTTCCCGGCCGGCCGCGTCTCGAACTCCGTTGCGGCACCGGCCTGCCCCGAGCCCCAGTTCTCGGGAGTGGGCCCTCGCTATTGCTAACCGAATGACCGAGCGCCGTGCGGCCTGCCACATGGCTGCCTGGGTGCGGCATCCTACGGTTGTCGAGAGCCGCGAGCGATGCAAGATCTTCTGCTCACAGGGGAGTCCATCAGGGTTACCGAAGCATTGGTAAATATTGTATTGCGAGCTTCACGTCGGGTACTCGAAAGCACAATACATCTTCAATTGTGGCTGAGGGCGAGTAACACCTCCGACCATAATGGTGGCGAAGAGCTTGCGTCACTCTCGGTTGTCAGGGCACACCTTGCTTCATCGTTATGGGACCTTGTCGATTCCCTGGAAAAACGTGGCGACGTACCGCGTACAATGGTCAAGCAGCAAAATTAGCACTCAACGTAGGTTCAATTTCGTAGGGAAACAACTGTAGTGTGTGTTTGGAATCTGATGTGCAGAAGAGTTTCTGTTGGGTCACAGATAGTGGGTCATTATACCGGTATAAATTGTTAGAGACCCCCCCCCCCCCCCCCTTTTTTTTTTGGCACACAAGAAGTTCGTGGGATAATTTATTCTTTTCGAAGATACTATCGAGGCATTCCTAATACAAAAGCTTCGCCTACTATGGCTAATTGTTTGTAGATTATCGTTGTCAGCTCCGCACCTTAGGCTTTGGGGTTCATTACTCGTTGAGCTTTCTTGCTGCCAGATCCACACTGCAGTAGGCAGAAACCTACGAATCTTGCGATAAGAAGGCTCCGAGGACATCGCCTTTAGAAGTCGCTTCGAGTAGCAGCCACCGATATATTGTTGTCAACTGTGTCCAGATAGCTGATAAGGGGCGGACCCAAAGCGACGTCTTCACAACACAACACTAGCGCTTCGATACCTACCCTTCTGCCACTCCGAAAATCTGATAGCCTTGAGAACATTCATCGTACCACCCTTATGAATCCTTATTCGTTGTATTGGCTTCTTGCCGTAGCTCCTTGCGCAGCCCTACCGGTATGCCGCGCTGCACCAGGGATCGCGCTAACAGCACACCCTCGTTCCCACGAGTGATCTGTGCCGCCCTCCTGATGACCTTTCGAGCATTGAATGTTGTTGCACATGAAACAGCTAGAACGGAACAAAAAAAATCTGGAAACAAGTTTGAAGCATTTTTGTGGATGTTTCGTAATTTGCTGCGATAGAAGTTGAGGTCATTCGCAAGTGTGAGTACGTTGGCACGGAACAAGCCGATTAGGGCAGTCGTAGTCTCACATATTTCTCAGTACAGAAACTCAGATCGTTGAGATAGCCATTCCGTTCATAGTCGCGGTTTTCAGATATGGCATCCATTTTCGTTGACACTACTTCTTTTGGAAACATCTCCGCAGGAGATGCCATACGCCTGTCTGAGCGTCGCCTGTCCCAGCGGCACCTGCTCGTTTTGCGTAAGGGTTTGTGCCCGGTAGCAGAGCGCGCCGGTATCCCTGAACTATAGAAGGCTTCGAAAAACTTCTGGAACCGAGCGCCTCTGAAGCTTTTATCAGCCGATGCCAGCTTAGAGTTCTGTCGTCCACACGTGAATGGCACTACTGCAGAACGACGCTGTTGTCAGGCCACCGGTGTGCATATCATTGGATCTGCGTAGTTTACACCCAAAAGATGGGATGCAAGAAACAAATGAAGACCAGTACAAGAATCTCGGGACCGAGTGGGGATCAGCATCCCGAAAGTGGCCGGCCGAATAGTTGGCTTACGCGCTCACGTCATTTCCCGAAAGATTGTTCTCCACTCAGAAAATGTGTCACATCACTTTAACGTCAATGGGAGATCACGATGGGGCAATACCGGAGAACACCGGCACCGGGCGTTGTTCCGCATGCAGGAATGTGTATTCAGAGGGTGTCCTACATTGATACATGGAAGTTGCCCACACGAACCTTATACTCCCAGCATCTATCTTGAACAAGCTGGTGTTGAATAGAGTCATGATCTATCGGTCCAGATGTATCGTGGCCCCCCTACCTGAGCCAGTTTTAGTTGCCAGACATCCCTTCACAAGACTCAGACATGTATGGGTTGTACTGTCTCCTTTGTATTCTTATTCCCCATTGCGGGCACCCAGCAGTTGAACGTACCGTGAAGTTAAGACAAGGTATGGATCTCTCTATTGGCCATAACGACAAGGTTTTGTATCCCCCGCACTCGCTTCACCAAAGTTAACCCCCCTTTCCACCGCAATCAAGCATAACGGCAGGCATATCTTGGTATCACGGTACCACCATGGCACTCCAGTCCGAAAACCTGGGCCCCGGGTACCCATCATGGCCTGACTGTCATCCGATACTCACGCCATCATTCTCATTCCTCCCGGATGGAATAAATGCGGCCCGAGAAGGTGTGCCATTTCTAGGGCATAATTTCAGTTCTTACACACTATCGAAAAGGTTTCATAATTGGCTAAGACAAGCTCTTATCCCAGTTTGCGAAATTTTTCGGAATCAGCAGCGATATGCCATCCAACTATAACCAAAAGCAACGAGCAGGGCTGACGGAAATGGGCTGCGGGTAACTCTCATGAACTTCTTGGTCATATTCGATTGGTATGTAGCCCCTCTACCAGGGCTGCCATGTCAAGCAGGCGCGACCCTCCTACCATCTTGGGCATTCACAAAGCCACCCTCTTCGCCTGTCAAGATTTGTGCTATGTTTCGATCATTTAGTGATAGAATGAATGCTTGAAATCACGCATACGAAATCAAGGTTTTGGCGACCATCCCAATGTTCAGTGTGAGCGATGGGACCAATTTATAGCGATGGTTTACTGCAAGTTATGCTTTTTTTTCTCTTTATCGAGATTCTTAGATTGACGAGTATATCTCATTCGTCCTCCACAACCAAACAGCCTCAGCTAGCTAGATCTACCAGTAGAAATATAACCGGATGTAATTGTGGAATGACTACCAAAAAAAACCAGCCAGTCAATAAGGAAGTCCCTGGAATTGATTACCGCTTCCTCTATCCGGCTCGTGTTATGACATAGTACGGTTAGCCATGATAGAAAGAGCATTTTCGGGCGATACAGCCATGCTTCTGAGTCCCGTTTGCTCGAGATCGGTGAACTTGATCCACTTTCAACCCACACATACATTTACAGATGCGTCGATGGAAGCTGAGGTTCAAAATCCGAGTAGAATTTTACAATGCTTTCGCTTGTCCCATTTGTTTTATGATGTGAGAGCCCAAACCCCACCGACTAGGCATGTGGAACGAGCGCATGATTGTGGGAATTACAACTCCAAAGTGAGCATTTTTGTTTCTTCTCTCTCGAAGAACTGGATCGCTTCGCTAGCTTCAGTCTCAACCCTTTCCCTCCTGTAGAGAACGAGGTAGAAGGCATGGGATAGTCATCTTTTAGTTACTCATGTGATCAAGCTAGCTGGCATATCCACACAGTACTCAAGTATCGGCAACCTTTGAAACGATCCATGATCAAATCCAACGGAAACTCCCTTTTGCTTACAGTATTCTTCTACCATATCCCAAAAAGAATATGTATCCCACCGCTTTCCTTGGTTCGAACGTCCAGGTGATGATTGATTTTGGGGGTGCTAGCTCAACCCTAGGGCTGTTTTGAGCCTTGAATTAACCTTACATGTGAGATATGAGGCACTGTTAAGGTTTACTGCTGTCGTCCTAATGCAACAGGAAACTCTTCTAGAAGCATTCTTTCCTTCCCGTGCTTGATTGTGCATCCTTTTCAGAATTGTTTGCATACCCGAAAAGAAGAATGCGAAGAGAGTCATGTCTTTGATTGTGGCTGTCCAGCCCCTGGCTAATTCACGTGGCTCTCGTCTGACTTCTCGCCCGGGTCTTGACGATCTGTCGGTTCATTGGGTTGTCACTCCGCTCTATCCTTTCCAGAATGCTGCTCGTAACTTCCAACGTTCGGCTGAGTGTAATGAGTCGTTACTAACCATGCTGTACTCCGACCAGCTCTCAAGCTCCCTGGATGCTGAAATCTTTACCTATCGGTCTTGAAAATTCAACAGGGAATGTTACAGCAGTGCTTAAATCCTAAGGGCTGTTGACTCGTTCTCGTGTCAGCACCTTTCCTTTGGCCTGCTGCTTTCCCCTCTCATTTCGAGCTGCGAGATAAGACGAACGCGGACAGGCCAATGAGATATGTGGGCTCACAGGACCCTTATTCACGGAATTACAAGGGGTCCTCAATATTCCTTGCCAGTAGCATGTGAATTGATCAAAAATGCTTTTTTTTCTCTAAAGTCCCTCCTCTTCACTCTTACATGCTATCTGATGTTCACGTAACGCTCCGATGTGTGCCAAGGCGCACTATATTATGCCCCGAGACTTGAGAACTCGAAAAGGAAGCCGCAGCGGCATTTCATCATTACTAGGTCATCTCAGGAACATCTGTATTGAATTTTGAGATCGTCTTGTCTCTGAAACTCAAAACGGGCAGACGGTATTTCCAAACCTACCTACCAAACGTAGGGTATTATGCAAAGCCAGAGTCAAAATAGCTCCCACGTGGCATCCCACACCCAGAATCCCGGTATCTCTACCAGTCGGGCCCCTGATCCCCGGTATATCACGACAATCCACAGGTCCTTCGAAACCACTGGGAGGTCCTGGTGCGTCTCCTTCTTGTGTGGTTGCAAGTCGGCCATGAGCGATATGTTTCCAAGCGTCATTGTGGCGTGAGTGTACTGGCCGCTTGGTCTCGCGGGTCACCCGCTCGCGAACCGTTTAATCGATCCAAATGTTTCCAATGGGCATACCTGACAGGCATTTCGTGAAGGGGGTGCTGCCAAACATGTGAAATCGCGAGCTGCTATCCTCATCCATCATGGACTCAGTGTGGGCCTATGCTTTCGGATGATTTGGTTTCCTGCGCATTTTAGATTTTCACCCACAAACCAGATGGCCTGCCGGTAACTTCCAGTTCATTCCTCTTAGTGGCATAGTAGCTCGCTAAGCTCGAGCGCCGAACACGGTCTAGATCTGTCTGATAGAAAGAACGTACGGCACCAGGAACATATTCTAGAAGGATAGGGAGGTCTCTTCCAAGGTAAAGGTCAATTATTTTGCGGTTGGCCCGCAAGGCTCTAAGGCAACGGGGAGTCGAGGTCAGGAACCGGTGACTCCGGGTTGCGATATCCAACACTAACCCTGGCCCTTATCGTGATCATAGCAATGCAACTTGCGAACATATCCAGGTTTATAATAAAAAAAAGCCCTAAAAATGGAGAGACTAATCAACCCAAAGACTTCGCGTTTCTGCGGCGTATCTATCATATAACGGTCGTCAAGGTACGGATAGGAGCTGGAACAAGCGCGGACCATTCCTTTTCTTGTGTCTATAGACCTCAGCGGGTACCATTATTTAGAAAACAGGCAAGAGCGTGAACTCTAGATGGTTTGCAAAGTAATATTTGTTTACTCTGGTAGAGGTTCGGGACAATAACCGTCCGAATGGACGGATCTAAATACCGGTCAGAAAGAGAGGTTTTGAGGCATCGTACTATGCATTCTGGGATCCACAATGAGACTAGAGTTGTAATTGGATCCTCTTTCGACCTCGCCGATGGAATGTTTCGGAGACCTTTCAGCCCAATGAGAAGAAATTTGGTTCGAATAAGAAGGGCAATGGTTGGAAATGATTGTGGTGGTCTTGTCTGTTTCGATTTTCGACCGCGCTGGGTACAGTATTGAAGTCTTGAACACTACGTGATTTTACTAGTACATGCTGCGTATTCCGGTTTACAGTATTGTACGGCTGGGCGAAATGCGCTGGGACACCGGGGAAAGTATGGGGGATATCACAGCAATTCAAGAAAACTGGATTATGTAAATCAAACACCTTGCCACCAAGTTGCATCTACTACAGATCTGATTTTTTCCCAAGGAGCTTCACTTAATTCGATTCCTTTGAATCGCTGTGGTTTCCCCCGTATGTTGAAGCCCCTTTCTGAGGTCAGTGTTCTGTCGTGTTCACAGCACCGTACAGCCGCACTTGCATTCGGCGCACTCCCTCTGAATCCCAGTTCTAACCGCACCTCCGGAAATGGTCATCATTTTAGTGTCCGAAATTATTGCGCCCAACCCCACGGCAGTGACCGGAAGCCCTGTGGCTCCAAACCCGATCCTATCAATGGAGCCGTAGTTCAGGTCAGGTGACGCTCACAACGTGATCAAATCACGTTTCACCACTTGGGCTTACAGTTTCACAAGCCACAACTTGCGTCCAGAGTCACATACGAGGGCGTTTTTATATATACTACACACGCCTACGACATTATAACAACAATGTTGCATTTTCCAACATCCCTAGGTAAGAGTACCTACCGTACAGCCTCAGCAGTATCGGTAGTCTAATTTGATTACGCCTGTTTTAACCCTTCGCTTGCGCAGTCGGAAATCACAAGCCTCATTCATTTTGCCGTGATGGTGCTTTTATGGCCAACATGGGTTACATTCATGTGCGGATGGTTTCTCTTCATTTTCGGAGCGAAAGCAAAATGCCGAATCCGGAGGAAGGGCAGCCTTGATGAAATGCTTCTCATAGGCACAGTTCTTACGCCGGCTGGTGCCTCGGATAAACTTCGCGTCCTCGTGCGTTCAGGCAAGATCGCATATGTGGGCGATGGCTGTGAGCCAGGTCTGGAGAGAAGAAACGGGATCGATTACACAGTGATTGATTGCGGTGAGTCGGTCATCTCACCGGGTTTCATCAACACACATGAGCACATCGCATATTCAACCGTAGATCCGTTGAAGGATTTTGGCGAGCGGTGTGACAACCGCCATGACTGGCGAACGGGTCTCAGAAATCACACGAAACGTGAGGCCGAAGTCAATGGTACCGTGTTAGATGCCACTCGCTGGGGGGAGCTGCGCCATATATTTTCGGGGACTACGTCCATCGTGGGGGGCGATATGGCGCCCGGATTGGCCCGGAATTTAGACTTCGTAACGGGTCTTGAAGAGGGCTTGGACGCCCCTATAGCCACGTGGGATGTATTCCCACTTGACGACTCAGCAGGAATCCTCCGTAATGGTGATTGTGACTATGGGAATAGGCCTATCGATAGAGAGACCGCCGGCAAATTGCATCGATATATGGCACACGTCGGCGAAGGCGTTGACGACGAAACAAAAAACGAATTCAGATGCTTATCGAGCGATACCTTTGATGTCACGTTGAAGCCTGATCATGAGGGGGGAGGCATCAGTACGGACATCATCGCTCCAAATCTGGCCCTGATCCACGCTCTTGGGCTTTCAGAGGCAGACTTCGATCTTGTTGCGAAGCGTGGTGCTCACGTTGTCTGGTCGCCACGGAGTAACGTCTTCCTGTACGGCAAGACGTTGAATGTGAGCTATCTCATTCAAGCTGGCATTAACGTCGCCCTGGGTACGGATTGGCTGCCCTCGGGCTCCGCCACCATGTCCAGAGAGGCTGTATGTGCACGCTCCGTGTCCGAGGTGAGCTACGGAACGAATCTTGATGCCAAAATCTTGTGGGAAATGATGACTGTCAACGCAGCCCGAGCCTCCCACGTTGAGGCGCAACTTGGCACCATCGAAACTGGGAAACTGGCAGATATTGTTGTATACAGCGGGCCAGGTCCAGATCCTTGGGCCAAAGCTGTATATGCCTCTAGCGAGGACATCGAGCTGGTCATGCGAGGTGGCAAGATTCTTCTGGCAGGCGAAGGGTTGCACTATCTTGGATCCAAATCTTGCGAAACCGTCATGTTCGGACAATATTCTCCAAAGACTGTGTGCGTAGCAGATGCGTTGGGTAAGGGATTCGCAGAATTTGAGTTTTCACTCAATGGCGTATATCCTGCAATCTTACCAGGTGTGCCTCCTGACGAGCCCACCTGTTTCCCTACTAGATAGGAAGGGTGTTGTATCTGCAAATTGAGCTCGTTGTACACCCCAAAAGACAAGACCTAGCTTTCTCTTACCTCGTAGGCTGTGGGTTGAGGTGATGCTGTCATACATCGGGTTCATGGCCTTGGTCAAGTGGACTCGTAAGCTACTCACCAGTAAGGAGTGTGCCGTTGCTAGGATATCAGTAATAGAATGGCGAAGCAGCCAATTACACGTTTGGTAGGCAGGCATGCGCAAATGCATTTTATTCATAGGCCCCCTCTTGATAAATCGCTATAATTTCGACTACCGAGGACTGGAAAGTCGATTTTAGATCAGCAGGCGGGTGGGAGTTTGGATGAGCTCATCTCCACGCCGGAAGGCGCGGACCACGTCGCAGGAGGCTCAAAGGAGTTAGTTAGTTGAACTCTCCACAGCCAATTGCATCATGTGTTTGCGGTAGCCCGTTGTTGTTTCGTGGTACCGAACTATATCTGCGTAGACATCGCACTCCTCTGATTAACGAAGAACCAGTTGCGTTTAACTGTTGTATTATCCAGATAGGATCCAGTGTTATTGTCCGTCCCCAAGACTCCTTTGGCCTGAATTCCCACATCACCAAAAGATTCTCCCCCCTTCCTCTGCAGCTTTTCGTTTATCGAGAGAATCGCCGCTCCCACATGCGATATCTGTAGAAATGAACATGGACGGGGGTTCGTCCGAGGATGCAACACTGGGTATGTAGTGTACTATGCAAGCACCCAAGAGAGCGGGAACCGGAAAGCAAGTGTACCTACAATCTATGAGCGTAGTCTAACAAGCGATCCAGGGGCAAAACCGCCAACGGCGGCGATGCCATCAACACCAAAACAACAGCGTTCTCCCCAAACAGTCGCCCACCGCGGCTATAAGGCTGCGTATCCCGAAAACACGATGAGAGCGTTTTGCGCCGCGGTGGAGGCCGGCGCGGATGCCATAGAGACGGATTTGCGCTTATCGCGGGATGGCGTGGTGGTATTGTCTCACGTATGCCGTCTCTCTCCCGCTGAGTCCATGCCAAAAATGAAAGTCCCCTTATGCTAACTTAGTCAGAGGTGTTTCTTTGCAAACCGCTGACATGTCAACCAAAATCACCAGGATCTGAGCCTTAGGCGCTGCTTTGGCATGAAAGGTATGCTCAAGGATTATGACTGGGAGCAACTGAGCAAGTTTCAGCCGATTCGAGAGCCGTATGAGCCCATGGCTCGACTGGTCGACCTCCTGGAATACTTGGCTTTGCCCGGATTAGAGCACATCTGGATTTTGCTAGATTTTAAGGTTTGAAAGCCTTCCCTTGTTGACACACCAATGGCCGTTCTCATGCTTACAGGGGATAGAGAGACGATGATCCAGAGGAATTGTTGAGTCGGGCAGCTGAAGCTATTACCTCTACGCCGACAACACGGCCGTGGTCGGACAGGGTAGTTGTGGGGTGTTGGAGGGTAATTTCTTCCCCGCCTCCCCCCAAGTTCTACGTGACCGACTGCCTACTGACGTCAAATCGGTAGGCAACACATTTGAATCTGTCTCAGCGTCTCTTCCCTGACTTTCCCCGCGCATTCACTTGCACCTCCTTGTCCCACGCGCTCCCGCTGCTTGACATCCCAAATGTGCACTTTAGCATGTCACGGTTTAGTCTCGTTGGGCGCGCTGGCGCATGTTTCGTAGAGGAGGCCAAACGGCGAGGCCGCAAGGTGTACGTGTGGACCATGAATGACGAGGACTGGATGGAGCGGGGTGTGGAGCGAAGATTTGATGGTATCATTACGGATAGAGTGGAGACTTGTGTGGATATCTGTCGACGGCATGAGAAAGACGACAGAAAGGACAGGCGGAGAACGAAAGCGCCACTGCACAAGCGGGCTCGGGAATTATGTTTGATTGTCATAGTGCGGATGAGTTTGGCGTTTTGGGCGATGATTCTGATGGGGACGCCTAGACAACACGCTAGGAGGGTAGAAACTACGTAGAAACCGGTGACACTGTTTCTCTTTTTTTTTTAAAATTTATATACGGATAATGGAAAGAAGATAGAGAATGTGAAAGAGAGCTCAGGGTTGAATTTTCCCCGGAGCAGACTCCAAAACTTCTAATTATAGCTTCTGATTTTTCGTATGCAAAGGACTTTGAAACCCTCTCCGTTGCATGAGTATGCATTCATCAGTTAGGAAATCTCTTCCCATAAGCGACGGTGCCCCCCACCAGTTTTCCCACTACATAACCAGCGTAAACGCCACATAATATCGTGACAGGCCATTTCTGCCACTCGCGATCCCAATCTAGCGGGATAGGTACGGCGCCCAGCCATGCGCCTACGCACCCACCGATGAAGCTGCCATAGGGCTCGTCGAGCGGCGCCTGAATCCCAGCGATAGCACGCCAGAGTGGCCCCGACACGCCCCGGGCGTATAGTTGCGGAAATATACCCAACATGGCCAGGTGCACGCCGCAGAGAAAGGTATGTGGTAGATGGGTCAGGAAGGGTGCGCCAAAGAGAACAAATAGAACGTGCAGCCCGGCGCCGGAGAATATGGAGAGAATGAGGGCAACGACAATTGTCTGGCGGGATCGAAACGTGCTGTCAGTATTTTATCATAGCTATCCGTGTCAACAAGCTCGCTTACAATTACAATGTTGGGTTCCCCGGCCGCATCTGCACCGTTCTTCTTTTTCTCGCCCAGCTTCAATTTCCGTCGCGCCAGCTTCGTCATGTTGGACCCCGCGGGAGGAAGACAGAAAACAGCGTAGGCGATCTGCAGCGCGACCAAAACAGGCAGCGAGTTTGCCATCGTACTGACCGGATCGCGCACAAGGGCATCGAAGCGCAGCAAGAAGAGGGACGCCAGAAGGACTGTATGGGTGTGTCGCACGGTCTGCGCGGTGCTGTTCGAGAGGATAGGGATCGGAAGCATCCCATCTTTTCCTATCTCTCCCTCGCCAATACCATTGGTATCCCCATTGTGGCTGCTGCCCACGCCAAGCGATGATGGCGATTTGCTGGGGACAGCTTTGCTCTTCTTGGTCGTCGTCGACATGGTTACCGGGTCAATGAGCGGCATGTTGAGGAAGGTGTTGCTTCGAAGAATTGCGAGGCCATCAGTGTGGCCTCGGTGCAAAATGGCGAACACGTCGCAAATCCAAAGGAACCTGACGTGTCTGGTTCGTACAGCAAAGCTCTGTACAATTTCATGTTGGAGTTGACGCATTACATGGCCGCATGGAAGCGGATGAAGCAGGGGCCACCTGATGCAAGGGTGTGAAAATGTGGGGCGCGACCCTGAATATCTTGAGTCTCTCTTCATGTGAAATGAGGATTCAGTGATATCTGGAAACGCGTGCGGATCACAACATGTGAAGTCCAGGCAATTAATTTAACGTATCATTTCAATAAACCAAAATCATCCAAGCCCTCTATTTAGACTACTTGATATTTTATGCTTTCCATGTCTTGACTCCGGGCCAGACACTCACGCCAGCTCACTTCTAAAGAGAAGGACTGTGTTTTTTTGTTTTTGCTAAGGGGCCTGAGCATGATGTCGATATCGACATTGGGATGAGCCCTACGAGCTTATATATAAATGGAGAGTTTAAGGAAAACCCTATCGTTGCGGCGAGATAGAACCCGGCTTAGTTTGCCCATCCGCCTCCCTTAGGGAGAAGAATGCTTGTCAAAGGGGCCGGTATTCGCTGGTACGTTATGGTTACAGTTTCTAGCTGAAGTGCCTATTCAAATGGCATGGGTGATATGCATAGTGTGGAAACTTCTTGGTATGGGCTCAGCTGTATCCTATCAGTCTCGCTGGATCGATTCCGATGCCATTTGAACTCAAAGTCCAGATCATGAGTCCTCCGTTGAAAGGATTCTGTAGTTTTCTGGCACATGCGGGAAGCCTCAAGTAATTACACAGAAATATGTTCATGCACGTGAGAGGGTGCGGGCCGATGTGAAATTTCCACCCACAAGCGTTGATATCGAGCCTACCAATTTCCAGCTTATTGAAAGTTTGTCCCTATCCTCACAATGCAGTTCGTGGAAAGAAACCATTCGATAATGTCGACTGCGAACTCAGATCGAGTAAAGTTTTCCGTTTGTGAATTAACTAAGTAAATTCCATTTTATCTATCTCGTTTCTCCCAGCATTTGATATGCATGCGGTACCTACTACAATGGGTCGCAAACGCGGATGTGTCGTGACGGGGACAGCAAACCAGCCGGGTACGAAAACAGAAGACCGTGGCTTCTTCAACTGTTTTGTGTTTCTCGTCACTTTTACTTCATCGCTGGTTCGATGTCTAAACCACAGCGGAGAATTTTATGCGAACCTATTTCCTGTGCACCTTGGAGCAGCGCTAGTATATCCTTTACCTCCTGCGGGTTCTAGTATCTGAGTCTTGGGGCGTTCGAGCGCAAACCAGAAGCTTGAAGTATACAACATTGAAGCGAATTATCTGAAAACGGAGCTTTTGTACCAGAATCTACACAGTACATCAGACCACTAGCTATTTTATCTTGTCATCAAACCCTGTCGCGATTACCCCTTTTGTCAACTCACCCAAGCTCCCCGTCCATGCCATGCACCAAGACCCACACACATCAAGCACCATCCTGGGTCCTACCTACCCCAGCAGAACCCCAGGTGCCTATCGAACGATGCATGCATATGGCTACCGATAACTCACCGGTAACTGATGGAAAACATCAATTTCTCCAACCGCCCATCAAAATCATAACAGCAACAAAACCCGATAGCCCGTCGGAAGCATCACCAACCATGATCGACCCGGCCATTTTCCAGTACCTCCAAGACAAGGCGGCTAACGACGTGCGCATCAGTGAGGGGCTGTACAAGTTCAACTCGGCCATCGAGCGCCACGTCGCCACGGGCCAGGGTCTGTTGAGTCGCATCCACTCGACACCGGTTGCGAAACGTAAGGCATGGGGATTTCTTTTCGCCTGCAAGAAAATTTGGAAATCCGCTTAAGTTCCCCTCCAAGAAAAAAAAATTTAAGCTCCCTTGTTTTGTTTGTTTGCTGGTTTGTTGGTTGCTGCGTGCTTTGATGCTGAAACATTTACCATCACAGTTGCGCCCCTCTTGGCCCAGATCGAACAGGATGCTATCAAGCCGGAGATCGAGGCGGTGGGCGAGCTGGCCAAGTTTGCATCCGAGTTCCCGTATTACAAGTACGTCTTGAGATGAGAGAATGAAATCTTTTCTGTCCTTGGCTCGCGGGAACTTTTCTCATCCATGTATTCACGAATATTACGAGGTGCCAATGTCATGTATGGCGGTGATTCATAGGAATGATTTTCTGATACGTAGGATCTGCTCTGCTCAACAGATATAACCATCGATGGACGCGCAGCATGCAGAACATCATCCTGACGATCCTGCTAGCGGGATGGCTCGGCGGCGTAAGAACAGCGCAGCGACCTGGCGAGTTGGGTCGACTATTGACGATTGAGGAAGTGGGAGAGATTTTACAAGGTTAGCTAGTCCTTCACACCCTCACCGAGATCTAGCCCAGGCTCTCTAACTGCTCGGCAAAATTCCCGCTCCCCCCCCCCAAAAACAAATAGTCCCCGTGAACTTGGAAGACCGCGACGCCTTCCACATCACCATTGAGGAGTATCTCCTGGCGCTCACGGACCTGACGGAGGAGTTGAGCCGGCTGGCGATGAACTCGGTGACGCTGGGCAATGTGGCACTGACGGTGCGCATCAGCGGGTTCATCAAGGACTTGTTCGCGGGCTTCCAGCTGCTGAATCTGAAGAACGACACGCTGCGCCGTAAGGTGGACGGGGTGAAGTACCATGTCAAGAAGGTGGAGGATGTCATCTACGACTTGTCGCTGCGAGGGCTGATTCCGGCGGAAGAGGCGACTAGGAAGGCGGAGGGTGGGACGGTGGAGGACGGGACGGTGGTGAAGATGAAGGAGGCTGGGATAGTGATTAAGATGGAGGAGATGGAGGAGCGTTGAGTTGTGACGAGGGCGCATTGGAGGCATGCATGAGTATAGATGGCGTTCTTGCCCACCTCTTTTGGGAGGTATCATGGATACCCAAAAAAATAATTAGTGTCTGAAGCAATAACAAGTCTGGGCGTACATGATATCCGGGGGGTATCAAGAGGACATGATCGTATTGTCAAAACCGACTTTTCCATCCCCTCCCCTTCTCTCATAACAAAGCCCACCTCGTAACATTCACCCCATCGACCTCATAATCCAGCTCAAACAGCTCATTCCGCATGAAAACAAACATGCGCGGCAAGTCGTAGCTCTCCCCTCTCTCCTTTTTCTTCTCCAGCGCCTCGATCAACCAGCCCAGGTTCCGCGTCAGGCGGTCCGCCACCTCGATCAGATTATGCACCAGGTGGTCGCTGTCGTTGCCGGCCTCGGCCTCGGCCTCGTCAATCTCGTCGGGCTCGTAGATGGCGGCGCCGCTGCCCGGGCGCTGCACGGCGTGCGCGTTGGCGGCGAGGACGATGCGGTGCAGGTGGCGCGTTTGCTGGCCGTGCACGAAGTACATGACGGTGTCGTCGGGGCTGATGTGGTCGCGCGGGGGGCGGTCGTCGTGGCGGGACGGGGACGGGGACGGGGACGGGGACGGGGACGGGGACGGGGACGGGGACGGGGACGAGGATGGGATGGGAGAGGTCGGGGTGGCGGGTAAGGTGCCGGCTTCGGCGAGAACCATGGTCTCGCCGTCAATCTCGAGCTGTTGGGACTGGTGGGCGAAGTCGAGGGCGGCGTCGAAGGTGGCACGGCGCATGGCTTCGTGGTAACGAGTGTTGGTAGTGTTGGAATTATTATTATTATTATTATTATTATTATTATTATTACTATCGTTGTCGTCGTTGTCGTCGCCGCCGCCATCATCATCATCATCATCACTTTGCTCGCGGGCGCGCCGGAACTGTTCCTTCCACCTAGCAATGACGGAGCGGTCCATCATCCGCAGCGGATTGAGCTCCTCGAGCGTAGGGTTAGGATTGGGGTCGCCGACGACGGCTTCGTAGAGCTGGGACCGGAGGCCCTCTTCCTCCTCGTCCTCGTCCTCGTCCTCGTCCTCGTCCTCGTCCTCGTCCTCCTCGTCCGCCAGGAAGTGCGCCCAGGCGAAGAGGACGACGACCGTCCCGACGGAGCCCAGCGTCATGTCGCGGACCCGGCTGCCCGCCGTCTGGATCTTGTGGTAGCTCCCATCCTCGCCGAGGCCGAACTTTTGCTGGCGCCGTGCGCTGTGGTGGAAGGATCTTCTGGTCGTCGCCGACACTGCTGCTGTTGTTGTCGTTGCTGTTGGTGATGATGGCATTGCGATTATTCCTGGAGGATGCGCGGGGCGCGGTCCGGGGGGGATGGCGAGAAGATTGCGCCGCGGTCGCATGGAGCGCAACATTTTGGTTGCCATCCCCAGTCGCCGTCCGGGGGGTGGGGGTTTGCGACGGGGAAAAACAGCTTAGCTCGGATTTCCTGCTCGGGGAAGAGAGCTGCAGTGATGTTGAGGTAAGGGTGGGTGGGCAGGAAATTTCGGCGCCGTTGACGCAAGCGCAGTTATGCGTCCAGTCGATGGTCGGCGGGGTATGGCCCGTGCGTACCGGCGACAACAAGTCTTTTTGGACCGGAATAGGAGATTACTGGAGTCAAGGGCGGGAGTATGCATGATGCCAGAATTGGGGGTTATACTGTACAATGACAAGCGGTTAAGGAAGTAGCTGCAGTCTGATGAGCAGCTATCACGGCTGAACAGATAGATGATGTGATGATTACCACGGTTGTGTTGTGTAGTGAATTGTTTAGCAGATATTCATTGACGACACTACCCTCTTCCCCCATCACCGACCCATCAACGTATCAGCCAATCTCCTCCCCCTCTCCCCACCCAACCACAAAGCCCCCTCGCCATCACCCTCCCCTCTCGCCATCTCCACCGCCTCATGATACCCCTTTGTAACCATATCCTCGTCGACCTTCAACCCGTTCTCTACCAGCGCCGTGATCACCCCCCTCGCCCTTGCAATCTCCCGCATGATGTCCTTGGAAATCCTGTCGTTCTGGCTCGAATACACATTCAACCCGACGCTCTCCTCCACCCTCGTGATCCCCGGCCCCGAATTCTCCGACGCAGGACCTTCCCCTTCAACATGCTTGCTGATCCAGATATACCCGTTCACGCCCAGCACCACGTCAATCTTACTGTCATCACCCGTACCCCCACCATCCGCCGCCCCCAGGCCCGTATGCGAGATGTCCAGCGTGAACGCCTGCCGCCTCGCCCTGACCACGCCCCCACCGCCGCCCATGCCACTCACGGCCGCGAAGACGCCATTGCGCAGCTTCCCGTACTTCAAGCTGCGGGTGTGCAGGACGGCGCCGCCATCGCCGAACAGCTGCTGGACCTCGGCGACGAGCAGCTCGCCCTCGCTGAAGAAGGTGCGGATCTGCAGCTCGTCGGTCTCGGTGCGGCGGCGCTGGATGCCCCCAGGCAAGTTGATGGCCGAGAGCGGAAGCTGCGCGAGCAGCGACGCGCCCACGTCCACGCGCCACCGCCGCGCCTGCACCTCGACGATGCGGCCGACTACCAGGTCCCCGATTTCCGGGGTGTAGCGCGCCCGCAGCGGCCGCACGGAGAGCAGCTTGTTGGTTCGGACTACGTTGCCTGCGACAGAGGATATGATTTCGGAGCTGTTGGAGATGGTGTAGGTGCCGTGGCCGCTGCCATGTGGGGGGGTTTCGTTTAGAGTCAGGTTTGATCGATGGGGGTTTTGTGTGGAGGAAATACATGGATGAATGAGGGGATGGATTTACCGCATGTATTGGGAGTCTTCAGTAACCACCTCACCCGGCGTCACGAAGAATCCGCCAGTGCGCGCCCGCTTGGAAGGCCGGCCCCCCCCCATCGACACATCGCCATCGAGATCAACGCCGCCATCGGAACCCGAGTCGGAGTTGGGGCCGCTATCTCTGTTGATACCGGAATGATGCACGGGAGCCAGAGAGGCGGTTGGGGGGAGAATTGTTATCGGCATGTTGGATTTCCTTCTGCTTGGTGGTTGTTTGTCTTGGGGGAGGAACCTCTCTGTAACTTTTTCTTTTTCTTGGTGGAGTCGCGATAAAGAGCTCCAGCAAGGTTGTTGCGCGCGGTGCAAAATAGCATGCCGCGGCGGGAGCTGCAAGGAGCATATCTTATCAGTATCGATACTTGATTTGGGGCCCGAGGCCCACCCGCGGAGCTAGTGCCGCAGGTACTGCTACTTTATGCACGATGAACCACACCTACCGGCCGGTATCGCCCGTAGACATGTGATCATTCCAGCTCCCAACTGTGCCAGGTCGAAAGAACCCAATAATCCTACCGGTATCACCAGTTTATCATCACCATGCTCAACTCCGCGACATCGTCATCACCCACGGCCCATTTGCGCTTGTTCTCTCGTCAGCGCTGAACCCAAAAGCGGGGAATAGTGGGTTTCGCCAGCTCCATGGCGCAAGCCGAGGGCCCGACGGAAAATCAGCACTAGAGATCATCAAGATCAACCTATCATCCTTTGGAAAGCCTCGAGTCTGGGTAGAGTGACACCGACAAGATGGATGAGGCTCAGGAAATCACCTTCGCGAACCGCGATGACACTATCTTAGCCATGGACATGGACGGGACTAGGGACGACGATTCTACACCAACTCCCGACAACAACGACAAGACCCCGCGCCGCCGAGGCTTCCGCGAGCGTCTCGCCGCCCTCAAAGATACGGCCTCCGTCCAAGACCGCCTCATCGAGAAACTCCTGGCCCAAGTTGTCCCCATGGAAACCGGCAACGACGAGGATGAAGGCGGCGACGGGGGATCAAGAGCGGGCGACGAGCCCATGTCATCGTCGCGGCCCGGGTTCAACATCACAACCATGTCGAATAACTTTCGGCGGTTCAACAGCAGAATCGGGGTCGTCTTTACCTTTCAGGCCGAAGCCATACAGCTCTTCTCCTGGCGTCAACCGACGAAGACTCTATGTTTCTTGGCCCTCTACACCTTCGTGTGCCTTGATCCTTACTTACTGGCGGTGCTCCCCCTGGCCATCCTACTCTTAGGCATCATGATCCCCAATTTCATCGTCCGTCACCCAGCCGCTCCCTTCGACCTGAGCAGCGAGCAGGCTATCGGCTATTCCCCGCGCGGCCCGCCTTTGGCCCCCGCCGTCACGGTGAAACCTGTCAAGGAGTTCAGTCGAGATTTCTTCCACAACATGGCGGACCTGCAGAACTGCATGCACGATTTCACGGTGTTGCACGACGCCGTCGTCTCCAGCTTCATCTCGCGCGTCAATTTCAGCGACGAAACCCTGAGCACCGCCATCTTCGTCCTCATCTTTGTCGCCTGCCTCGTCATGACCATCGCCGCCGAGTTCCTACCCTGGCGCTTCATCTTCTTAGGCCTGGGCTGGGCCGCCGTGACATCCGGCCATCCCACCGTGGCCCGGCTTCTCGAGGCAGGCTACCAGGAATACGTCAAACCCAACGAAGTCAAAGTGCAGAGCTGGATCGAGAGGCGCATTGCCGAGGATATCGTCCTTGACAGTGCCCCGGAAACCCGCGAGGTCGAGATCTTCGAGCTTCAACGCCTGACCGACTACGACTTCGACGGCACGGGCCACGGCGGCTTCGAGACCGGCGAGTGGGAGCCTTGGCTGTTCAGCCCCAGTCCCCATGACCCTTTGTCCGTAGCCAGGCTGGCCAATGAGAGACCGCAGGGTACGCGCTTCTTCGAGGACGTCCTGCCGCCTCCCGGCTGGGATTGGAGCGAGAAGAAGTGGACGCTGGATTTGTGGAGTCGCGAGTGGGTCGAGGAGCGCATCATCACGGGGGTGGAGGTGGAGACCGAGGGGGAACGCTGGGTCTACGATATTTATGATGGGCCGGGGGAGGACAATGTGGGCGTCGTGGGCGATCACGACGCGATGCTAGGGGAGGATTGGGCGGCCACGGCTTCGTTGAGGGCGAAGGGGAAGGGTAAAGGCAAATCGAGGGCCAGTGTAGTGCCGAGATCGGGATGGGAGGAAGGCGAGGAGTATGAGGGCCGGAGGGGCGAGTGGAGGCGGCGGAGATGGGTGAGGATGGTCAAGAGGAAAGCTATGGGGACCACCTCGGGAAGCAGCTGAGGAGGACACTGCAGATCGCAAATCATAGGATTTCGCTGGATTGTCTTTTACTACGACTCTCCCTGGTCACTGTGGGTAGTTTTACTAACAGCCATCCACACGCCCAGGAGTAGTATTGCGACTTGGAATATGACGTACCGTACATCAATTCAATCCCCTGCATTGCTCGTTGGTCAACCCCCGGGGCTAAAGTCATTCCATCCAACAACTTTATCTAGAACTTAACATGTACCAATGTGCCCTATTTCTGCTGTATGGATTCCAACCTAGCCAGCATTATGGACCTAACTCACGCCCCCAAACCCTCCCGTCGCTCAGTCAACGTGGCACGCTTGGCGGGTTTTGCCGTCGAGCTGCCGGGATTGACCATCTGGACGGCGAAGCAGCCGCCAAAGGGACCGTTCTGGTTGAGATTCGAGACCTTGACGAGGCAGAGGTTCTGCTGGTCGCCAATGGTGCCGTTGCAGGTCATGCCGGCCGGCATGTTGAAAGCGAATTTCTATCATTGGGTTATCAGCTGACGAACTCAAAAAGAAAAGCTCTGTGGGAAAAACTCACCGACGTGATATCCACAGTATCGTCATTCGTATCCCTCGGCACCAAGCCCAGCCACTCTAACGCCCTCCTGGTCGCACTCCCATAGCCCGTCGTGGTCTCCGCCGTCGTGTTCAACGGGAACTGCCCGTTCGTCCCGGGGATCTGCGTCGTGACGGTGGCCTCCACGGCCTGGCTCCACTTGGCCGTCGCCGAGCCGTCGACCAGGATCTTGAGCGGGCCACCCCCGTCCCGCACCACCGTGTGCCACATGCCGGCGACGGAGCCACCGGCGCGGCTGACCTGCGGCAGCTGGGCGCCCGACAGCGCCATGCTCGCGTTCAGGTCCAGCTGGTTGTTCTTGCCCGCCCCCTGCGTGAAGCCGATGTCGTTGTCCGTCGCCATGTCCTTGGACCAGAACACCGTCGTGTCCGACTCGATCTTGGACAGCTGGCCTTGGCCGGGTACCACGGCGCCTTTGATCCCAAGCGCCGTGCCGTTGCCGCCTGCGTCCCCGGCTATCGAGGCTACTTTGCCGTGCGCGAGCACGAGGGGGGTGAGGGCTGTGGCGAGGAAGAGGAGGAGGGATGAGGTGCACTGCATTTTTTATTCTAAGGTTTATCCCTTTTGGTGCCTGGGAATGGTCTCGATCGATGGTTACCAAGAAGTAGCGAGCAGATGTAATAGCTGCCGAAGGTACTACCAGAGACTCGGCCTGCGCTAGAGAACGGATGGAACGAACAACACGAGTTTAACTATGATTGCGAAGAACTCGAAAGTAGGAAAGCTGTCGAAGATACCACCAAAAAAAAAAAAAAAAAAAACGTCGGCTTGGATCAGAGAACGGACGACGAAAGAAGAATATAAATGTGGACAGACAAAACAACAAAGAATAAAAAACCAGCCGCCGCCAGAGGAAAATCACGGATCAACCGGAATGGTGTCTCGGAGCGAAATAGTCGGGGAATGAGTGTTTAGAGAAGGATAAAAAGTATTCTTCTCCTGGAGCAGAATAAGCTAAGAGAACGGAACAGACGTAATGATTTAGTAATGGGACGACTATATAGGGATAACAGCGTATCGAGGGAATCGTCAGTTTATATATCTCGTGCTTTCTGTATACCCTCCCGTCCCCTTGCACGTGGCTACACAAATCCCTCCTGATCCGCAGGACTCTGATTTCCCAAGCCCTGGCGAACGCCGTTTTTTCTGACAGCTGGCTAGTCCTTGTCCACGTTACCCCCCCCCCCCCCCCTACCCCCATGAGGCTGAAAGACCTCACACACCGACGTGTAACACAAGATATGGGGGAATTTGGGCCATGCCAGGAACCAAAGGTCTACGTAGCGTCAATCGAAAGCATCCCGGGATTCGGAAACTCTCTCTTATTCTCATTCTCATTCTCTTTCTCTCCGCCCCGCACATAGCCAGGATCCGATCCGCAATCCCATGTGGACCCCAGTGAAAATAAACCTGCTCAACAGGAGCAAGGGAAAGAATCAGGGGTCACACGAGACGAAGAAGCGACGAAACGGGACGAGGGGCCGCTTTCGCGTACTTTTTGTATGGGTCTTCGTTCTTGGTTGCGTCAGGAAAGACCGATTGGGGCTCGCCCTTCGCTGTCTGTCCTGCAATTTCGTCTTTCGAGCCCGCGGCGCCAAAGACCGCCGGCTTCCACGAAGACCCGGAAGCATGCCGGCTGCGGATCACTCGCTCTACTATCGTACGACCGGCGTGAATGGGCGCTCCTCTTTCATTCCAATCCGGATACCAGCCTTCCGGTTCGGCCGTCAACGAACGACCCGCCCGCTTTCGCTTTATCCACTCCTTTGTGTCTCCACCACAGATCAGAGCTACCACACATACAGCAGCTCGCAATCGGACCAAACGAACAGCACCCGCCTCCAGGGCCAAAAAATAAAAAATAAAAAAAATGAAAAAAAAAAACCTCCATCAAGCCAAGACGGGACGACGATACCGGAATCTCAGGTTCGTCGCATGGGACGAAAAGGATGCGCCAGGGAGCTCCCGTAGGATCGCGTGACTCCAAGGCCAAGGCCAAGGTTTACGGCCGGCTGGCCGGCCGGCCTGCCTGTCCTGGGTGAGTGGGGTTGGGCCTTGGTTTGAGAAGTGCTGCCATTTTCGTTTCAGGATCCAGATGGGAATTCTGATGCGCAGGCCGTTGTTCTGGGGGGTTGTACTGGATGTGCGTGATGGACATGGCGAGGGCGTATGTTGTCACGCTTGTCGGCTACTGGTGGTCAATTGGGTGGGAGTTGACGTCGTGTTCGGCTTGGTTCTTGCGTCGGGTATGGAGATGTTGAGATAGATGCTGGATGTTGTTGCACATTGGTATACTTCCTAAGTTCGCTATAATTCTAGCACTTGTTCTCCCTGCCGACTCCCCAAACGCCAGAAAGTGCACCTGGCACATCAATGCGAATCCTCTTTCCCAGAGCCTCGCGACTCCAGATAATCCACCTGCACAACCGCGGCACCCGTTCCTGTCTGATGACCACCAGGAAGCCAACCATACGCAGAGCGCAACTCGGGTTCGTGTAGTATACACACCGACATCCACATCAACCGTCTCCCGTCCTAACTTTGCACCTTGTCACAAACAACCCACACACCCATGCCGCCCCACGGACGATCAAACGAGCAAGCCATCAGGAACAACGACACACACCAAGTCGTCTCGTCTGAAGACGGACCAGGACGGCTTCGAAGGTGGGGCCAATATAGAAGAAACCGTACCTGATTGACGATGCCATCCTCCTCCACCCATTTTTCTAACGGTTGTCCCCGCATTGGGCCCCTGGTTCGAAACTTGTCCAAACCCTACCGGATAATGCTGGTCAGGCCACCCTGGACGTTATTAGTTTGTCGCCTTTGAAAGGGCGCCTGGGCGGGCGGCTATGCGGCGGAGATATTGGCGCGTTCTTGTGACTACGTCATTGCTAGTATGTCATACGGTCACACAAACTAGTCCCTGGTTCTACATACCGGAATACTATGCCCAAGTAGTCTCCTTGTAATTTTGTGATCCCTACCGTACCCTGTGCACGGTATGTTGCACAGTTATTTGCAATTGGGAGCATTTTGCAGTGTTGTTAAAGATGTGGGCCCTGCTGGTCGCCAGAACAGGCAATTGAAAGTAGTTTGCTCGAATAAACTCTGCATAATGGTCGTTGTCAAACCGCGATCGAGTTTAGCTGCCATTGCAAGGGCATTACCAACGCTGAGAACTTTGACTAATGTCAATGCAATGGAAATGATCCAAAACACATCAGGAGCCGGCAAGATCCAGATCAGAGATGGCTACAATACACCAGCATCACTATATGCTTCAACGCTGTTCATCGAACCAAGTGATGTCCCTAACCCGCGTTCGACGCGTGGCTATACCCACCCCCCGAAACTCAAGGCTCAATGCCATATGCCTTCAGAGTAGTCCCGCCCCAGATCTTGCTTGAATCCTCCTCCTCATATGACATCATCCAACACATGCGATCGACTACACGCCGCCATTTATCGCACGCGTTAGGCTCTTTTTCGTCTTGGGTGGCAGCAACACCCATGGTGCACACCGGCCAGTCGCTCCCGTACATGAGACGGGAGGGCCCAAAGGCGGCAAGCAGCACGCTGAGCCATGGGCTGATAGCATTGAATATATCCTCGGGCGACCGGGTCCGCAGGCTCTCAGGCATTTCAGCTAGCCCGCCGGAGAGCTTGATGTAGGTTCGACTGCACTTGCTGAGGGTGAACATGGCGGTGCGCCATGCGATGAAGGACGGGCTCGTTTGTATGTTGTACACGGTTAAGTCTGGTTTACACATGTGATCTGTTGAGTGAATAGCAGGACATTCAAGTTAGTCAATTGTGTTCGTACGTGGGTAGATGGGTAGGTCGGTGATATATAGACGAACTTACTCATAATAAATGTGACCTTTTCGTCTTCAGGCACGCAGTCATGCGCACGATCGATCATCTCAACCGCCTCCTCCAGCTGAGTCCTTCCACGGCCATGCTGATCAATGCCCAGGTCGAAAACGTAACCCTTGCGCCCAAGCAACTTCAGACCTTCAATGAATCCATCCCCCAACATAGTCCGGTCAGGTTTATCCTGCACCAGATACCGAAACCCGCGAACCTTAGACCAGCTCTCCCCAGCAGCCTCCCGGGCACGCTCCAGATACTTCTCCATGACGGCCGCACCGCTCGGCAGCGGGGCCCAGGGAATCAGCGCGGCAACCAGAGATTTATCGTCGGCGGTGTGGCCCTCGCCCTCGCGTGGCCGGCCCTCTGCCACTCGTGCCATCCATCCTATCTCTGCTAAGGGATGCTCCCAGCCGCTGCCGTCGGTCTCCCCGGCCTTCTCGTCGTTCTTGCGGTCGGCCTCGATGAGGACTAGGCCCTTTACTGGTAAGGGGGACTCCTTCGTCGCGGCTCGGTATTGCTCCACGGATTGCTGTTTGGCGAGGGCATGGTCTGGTTTACACCACGCCAGTGTCGATACCTCGGACTCGGGGTAGAGGTGGACATGCGAGTCGATGATGAGGATTTCGGACGACATGGTGGGGGATTGGTTTCGACGCGGTGGCCAATCCAGTAGTACACCAACAGAGAAGAAGATCCGGTGGAATAGGACTGAAGACACACACTTGAATCAAAATGTCACTGTATTGTAGTACCGTGGCTGTTATTCCCTTGCCTGGTTCGACGTCAAGTCTGGGACTAGGCCGACCTGGAGCTAGCTACCGGTGTCATACCTGCAATGTGCAACTACCTGACCGATGCCCATTAGAGCTTATGCGGTATCCACTTCCCTACATCTGAAGAGCTGCATTCGACCAAGCAAGAACAACCCCAACTTTCAACCCCTCAAGCGAGCCAGATTTGGACTGGCTGGTTAGAGTCCCATACGACCGTACATTACTACTATTGTTTGGGCCATTGGTGGCACTTTACCTCAGCCATCTACTGTAAAGCAGAGGAAAGGCACCTTGCCGGCAGGTTCTCCGTATGAAGCAGGAAAACCAAGTTTATTGGTCGGAAAGACCCAGCAGGACCGGTACGGTGGGGAATGATCACTCCCAGGTCGACTTAGCGAGCTGGGGATGCAGCGGCTATTTTCCCCTCGTCCCCGGGCAGCAGCCAGGGATGATTGCACTGCAAGAAATTAGGATAACTTCACAGGTCCAGCATTAACATTTTGTTGGAGAGCCATTGGATGTTTTAGATCTCGGGAATGGGTTAAGAATCGATTGCACTTGGGATTCTGGAGTTCTGTGCGAGTGTGAGATTCTTTGGCCCCTCCTTTCTGGCATTGCTCGCACACCGGGATGCAAAGTGAAGCTGAATATAAATTTGATCAGGATCCATGTTTGGACATGATTTGAGCATCGAGTTGTACAGTTCTTGAATCAAAAAGATCTCAAGTCCTGAGTCCGTTGATCATATCAATTGTGCACAGGAAATTCTGCCACAATGTCACATAATCATTCACAGCAGACACGTCACGCAGCATAGAATTCTCCATTTCAAGTGAGGCAAGAAGTTCGGTGGATTGATTCAACAGTCGTCTGACCACCACTACACCGCAGCATCGCGGCATTTCTATTGACCCTTCTGCCTCCATCCTCTTTTCCACGAGCGTCTGGCTCGAGCCGTCCAATCGTTGACCCGGATGCGCATGTTAGTCCCGCCCCGCCAACCGTCTTATCAATATGGTATGCGGGGGCATTGTTGTT
>JAOYMO020170671.1:0-33368 GCA_025802455.2 Iodosphaeria phyllophila | reverse complement strand
GCCCCACCAGCTTTAGATGATGTGCCTGCTGCGTTTAGTATTACAGTGCTGTAACAGCCAGTCTGCGTACCATCAATAACAACCTCTAAGCCATCAATTACAGCGTGTGGTGGCAGTGAAAAGCCATAGTTGCTACCAACTAGGTAATCGGACCGCTGACCGCCGTTAAATAAGCCCATGCCAGCATCACTGCCATCATCGGCAGTAATTCGGCTTGGGTTTGTCCAAACAGCATTTGGCGGATAGCCTACGCCGACATCTGCACCAGTGCCGGGCAACTTAGTGGTTTGATAGTTCTCTTGCATGGTTACAAATACCGTTTAATGTATGTTGCAACAATATCCACCTGCCGTGTCGTAAAGCCATCAGTGTAAGTGATCGAGCTTGCACCCGGCTCAAGCGTCATAAATGACCCACGGTAATCAACCTCAATACCGTTTACTTTTACAGTGCGAGCTACGCAATCAATGACCACGACATCACCAGCCAAAAGCCCTAAGCCGTATAGCAACATTTCCTGAGTGTTCAGGTCATTGGCAAGCTGGATGTAATCGCCTGTGCCAGTCAGTGCATCAATAGTGATTGTGAATACTGGTAACTGATATGGTGCTGTGCCTAGGATTGTTGGCGTGCTAGTGAGCGTTGCACTGGTATAGTTTTGCGAGTTAATAAGGCTGGTGCTGGATGTGTCTAAGCCAAATGGGTTGGTACAAATGAACTCAACCGCAAATGTGGCAAATAGAGCCTTTTGATCACGGCTTACGCCCACAGAGTTTTTGGTTGCGATGTATCGGCGTGTGCTACCTGCGTAAGTGATGTCGAGGTTTTTATCTTTCCCTCTGAAATAGCCCTTGAATGTATCAATGCGAGTGTCTAGGTCTGACTGGCTAGAGCCGTGGATTGTGCCACCAATTTTAACAATGCGACTTGGGTAATTGATGTCTGGGATAACACTGCCATCAGTATCAGCGAGTGCAAACATTTCGGCAACCGCCTGTGGAATATCGGTATGCTCAATAAGGTTGGTGTTGATACCAACTCTAGTGGCGCGGTTAAACGTCTGCAAATTGTTTGTGTTATATAGTAAATTGCCATCCATTACGCTGTTGCCCCTTGGTTGGGTGTCATTCCCATGCCTACATTGATTGTATCCTGATTAGCCTGCTTAAAGAACTCTTTAACAGCACTCTGGTCGCCTAATACAACTTTCTCAATTTGCACTGTGCTGGTAGTTTGGTTGCTTGTCGTGTTGCCAGTACCTACGCCAGCACCGCCGCCGAATGCGACATTAGAGCTAACCATCGGCGTAATTACCGCATTGAGAGCGTCATCAGTCATTGAGTACATTGATTTGGTAACTAGGTTGGCACTGTCATCCAAGCCCTTTGCCAAGCCTTTGTTGAGGTTCATACCGATCTCAGCAAATACGGTTGATGGCGAGTGGATGCCAAAGAAACCTTTAATGCCGTCCATGATTTGCTTGCCAAAGCCTTTAATCTTATCCATTACCCAGCCAGCTAAGTTGCTGATGCCGTTCCACAATCCCTTGATCATGTCGCCACCAATGCGAGCTAGGTTGCTTGGTGAGAGTACATCAGCGATGGTGTTAAAGATTTTCCATACTGCACTACCCAATGAGCCTAGGATTTGAGGGATGGCTTTTACTAGAGCCATGAATAGCTGGATGCTGGCATTTATCATCATGTTAATGAATGCGGTGCTGGTGAGCGTCTTTACGATGTTATCAATGATGACAGGCAAGGCGTTTACCAAAGCCACAATAATTGTAGGCAGGGCAGTGATGATGGCTAGGAATAGCTGAATAGCACCCATGATCATGGCTGTCAGGGCGGTTGGATTGGTCAAACCGTCTACCAATGCGGTAATGACCTGTGGTAACGCTGCGGCGATAATCTGAATGATCTGCGGTAGTGCTTGGACCAGTGCCAAGAATAGCTGAATAAATGCACTGATAAATAAAGGCAATGCCGATAGCAGGCTTTGGATGACGCTAGGCAATGCGGTGATTAGAGCTTGAATTAAGCCCTGCACAGCCGTAATGAGTGCTGGAATGAGTACAGGCAACGCTTTTGCCAAGGCAGGCACTAGAGCGCTCAATACAGAGCTTAGACCGCTAACAATCTTTGGCAGGATTTCAACAATTTTAGGTACGGCAATCTCAATGGTATTTACTAGGCTATCAACAAAGTCGCCAATATCACCGCCACCTGACATAAAGTTATCAAATGCTTTTTTGGTCGTATTGATCGAGCCAGAAAGCGTGTCGTTTTCTTTGGCATAGTTACCGGCGTATTTGGCGGTCTTTTCCATGAACATCTGTTGTGCCAGTCCAACCTTTTCTTGGATAGACATTTCGGATGTGCTTTTATTGATGCCCTTGCTCAGAGCGTATGCACCAATGGCGGTATCGTTCATGGCGACACCCAAGTTATCCATCATGGTAAAGTTGCCCTTAGCCATGCCAGTAACAGCCTCTAGTGCGTCTGTGGTGCTAATGCCCATGATCGAGGCGATGTCTGATGCACGTTGCATACTCTCGCCTGACATTTTCATTGAGCTTTGAACATCAAAGCCAGCACCTTGGAATAGCGACCCCATTTTGTTTGCACCCTGCAAGAACTCGTTTTGTGATAAACCAGCTTTCGAGTATGCCTGTTTTGCCTGCTCCTGAATGGTACTAGCGTACTGCCCAAACACAGCCTCACTACCGCCAAGCTGTTGCTCAAGCTCTGCACTCGACATAACCATCTTTGTGGTCAATGCGGCCAAGCCAGCCGCACCTGCGAGCATACCAGCGCCGATAGCGACACCAGCTGTTTTAGCAAATCCACCTAGCTTGCCCAATGCACTTTGGAATGGACCGCTATTTTTTTCAACCTCATCGCCTAGTGCGGCGGTGGCAGGACCAGCTGCACCTTTAAAACCAGCGGCAATTTTGCCTTGGATGCCGGTCATATTGGGTGCTACTCTGACGTATGCTGTTCCGATGTCTGCCATAGTTTGGTTGCGTTTCTTTGCCTTTTATTAAGCCAGTTTTACCGCAACCGTCAGCGTGCTTTGATATTGTAAATTATAACATAAGCTGTTACTTATCGCCCAGCGTCTTTAGCCTTTGCCAATACCTGATGCCCAATATAGTTTTGGTGAGCATTTTTGCCAACCGCTCTGATGGTAGCAATAGCACGCACACCACGTTTAATTGTGCCGGGTGCTGTCGTCATCGTAATCTCTGGTGGCTCGCTCGACATACTGGATGCCATGCTTTGAGCGCGTGAGGCAATCGCCTGACCACGCTCTTTGATCGTTGCCATCGCCAAGTTTACAAGTATATCCTGACCGCCTTGAGGGTCGAGTGAAAAGCTAACATCATTACTCATATGCTTACTATAGCTCATGCGTATAGTGATTACTATATAGGCACTCCCCTACTCTGCCATGGGTGTCGCCTGAAAAAACCGCCAACACCTTGCGAGCCTGTCAAAATTATGTTGCGATAGGGCAGGGGAGTGGTCGCCACCCCTGTTAAGCGTTGTAATGCGTACAATGCCACATTTTGGTTAAAAAAGCCAGTAGGGGAGTGGTATTTACACCCCTCTAGGCACTGCTAACCAGCTTTTAACGTCATCAACCGTTTGCACCGGCACACTATCATTTAGAGGGCTTGGCACAGTCTCTGGTTTCATAAAGTCAGGTACAAATGGCTTAGGCTTACGGCTCATATGCTTGGCTTTCTCGCTCTTTTTGACTTGCGTATTTTGCCACAGCATCAGCTCTAGCAGGTAGTTGGTCTTATTGGCAAACACCTCATCCCATCCCCACTGGTTGGCTGGCTGAATGGCTGTAAAGGTACGGCATGATCTTGGCAACTGCAATAGCAACCTGCCACCACGTTCACGGTCAGCTGGCGTAACAATCGTGTTCAAGTCTAAGTTGTAATACTGTTGAAAGTCTGCCTCTAGTTCGTCAAAATACTGCCAGCGTATTCTGGCTAGAGCTAACCTTTTGGGTTAAAGTTCTCAATGATTTTTTGGTAAACCTTTGAGAGTTGGCTAATGCGAAACTTGCCTTTGTAATTCTTGTCGTCTGGGTGTTCTTTAGCGTGTGCCTCAGCATCAGCATTGGCGTAAAATGCTTTCATTTTCTGATAGCCCTCATCGCCAATTAGGTAGGTAAGCAGTGGCACTACCGCCGCAACTTGCCCTTTGTTTTCGATGCGATCAATATGCTCGAAAGCATCCACATCATCAATGAGGTCTGTATCAACGGTGAACTTGTAACCGTCTAATTCAATGTCTTTTACTGTGCTGGTTTCAGCCATAAGATTACTCCAATCCTTTGTTTATCGTAAGCATAATTATAGCATAACAAAAACGCCCAGCGTAATGCCGGGCGTTCGTGCTGTGTGAGACTGCAATTAGCTTGAGAGAGCTGTTGCGATGTACTCTTTGTGAGTACCACCGTTTGCGTCTGGGTAAGCAACAAATACAGCTGGGTAAGTGATTGCCTCGCCATCGACATAGGTGATTTCGCCGCTACGGTCAGTGATCTGAGCGATAGGTACGACTATACGGCGGATACGTCCACCAGTCATAACAAGCTCAAATACTACGCTAATGTTTGGCAGGATGCCACTTGTTTGCGTAAGTGTGATCGAGCCGTTACCCTCAACAACAACATTTGCATCGCCGTAATATGTTTTCAAAGCATCGGCATTGGTTTCGAGCAGATTGACGGTAAACATTTCCTTAAAGGTTGCTTGACCTGATAGTACCAAGTCGCCACCCCAAGCGTTTACGTCATTAACATCGGTTTCAACACCATTCACTAGCCCATCTTCACTAACATAGCCTAGGTTCTTGAATGCTGCGTTCAAGGCTTGCCAAGCGTTTGTTGGTAGAGCTGTGCCGTAAGGTGCTACATACACCGCGCCAGTTGCTTTAGGTTTGCCGAATGATACTTTGGTTGTGTCGTTATTTGCCATGATATTTTATATCCTATATAGATGTTTGGCACAACACACCGCTAGGGTTAGCTCTGCTTATAACGACATTATAGCACAAGCACTAATTAACTTGTACAGTCCGACAAAAGGCTTTTACGCCTAACAGGTTAACAGTACATTGCTCAACAAATCGTGGGGCTGGCTCTGCACTCGCTGGGGGGTTGTTGATTGTCGTGTTATTGGTGGTACTTTGAGGGCTTACGGTTACTGGCTGTGTCTCAGGGCTTGATTGGACCGCTGGCAACTGTGTGCTGGTATTGCTCTCACGATTAGGGATGTCGATTATGAAATTACAATCTTTGCGACCTGATGCCTCGCATTCAAGCTGTTGCCTGCGTTCTTTGGTAACGATGCTAAAGTTTTGCGTGTAGTACTGGTATTCCAGCTTTCGCAAGCCGAATGGGGTTTGTATCTCGTATACGTTGGTGAATTGCAACACACAGTTTGAGCCTACAGGTATATCAGTTGGCAGATTGCCCACAATGACGCTTGTACCCTCTAAGTGGCGTGGCTTGCCTTGAGTGCTGAAAAAGTCGCCTGATGCACTGCCAGCTGGGGGCTTGATGATACCCTTGTAATCTTTACAAAATACCTCACGTAATACTCTGACCTCGCCATTGTAATAGGTGTCGCCAAAGAATATACCACTAATGTCCTCACCGGGGTAATAGCTCGCCTGATCAGTCGCAACTGGTACTTTGATATTTGCCGTGTTGATGGGCCGCACATAGAGCCAAACCAATGTTAGTAATGCGATCACGCCGATGACCATAGCCAATATTGTCAGGGCATTAAAAATACCACCCCAATCAATAGTGCGTAATTTGGCGTGTGCCTTATTTAGTAACAATTTTAAGCTCTGCATTTCGTTTACTCGCCCTTTCTAGCGCATCTAAGTGTGGTCTGACATTTTTCAAAAATCTACGGCGCATGAAAATACGACTGCCACCACTAGCCAATATTATAACAATAAGCAAGAAAGCTGTTGCCATACTAATTGCCTCGCTCATCATTGAGCCTCTTTTCCATCCGTTCAGCTACGCCTAACATCTTGGTATCCACCTCTGTAGATTTATTTATTGCATCAACAGCCTTTTGAGCAATGTCTTTAACGTACTGATTATACTCCTTACTTATGCTAGTGTTCTGCCAAATAAAATACACTAACAGTGCTACAGGTAGTCCGAAATCTTTGATTAGTGGTGCTAAGTCCATAGAGCCACCTAACTGCTATATTCGCTGTAAATATCTGTCCGTGAGGTGCTGAGGCTACTGAGGGTTTGCTTGCCAGCCAAGCCGATCAGTGATAGCTCTGCCTTTTTAAAGAATATATCGCCAGTAGGGTTGGAATACTTAAAGTTTTCGCTGTATGGACCGGCTGTTTGCCCATAAGTCTCAGTTGGCTGGCTATCGGTTGGTGCTTGCAAGGCTCGCTTTGATGCCTCCATAACAACTGACTGCACGTTTAAGAAATACACCTCATTGGCGTTTACCTGTGCATCCAAATCAACGCTCACATCGCTTGCCATTTGGCGTAAGCGGTTACTGACCATCTTTAGGATGTAATCAGCTCTAGCCTCGTCTGTGGGGGCTTTCCAGTACAAAGTTAAATCAGCACTATTGGCGTAAGCCGCTGGTGCTACGATTGGTGGGGTTGTTGTTACGCCGTCAGCCATTATGATGTACCTCCTGCACCGCCGAATACAGAGCCTGCCGTACTCGCTGCACGTTTAGCCGCCAACTGCTCTGCCTGACGGATGCCAATGCCCATCATCTGGTAGCCAGTAACAGTACCAATAAGCTCTGGGAATACCTGACTGAGCTTAAACATAGCATCGCCAGTTGCACCAATATCAACCTGAAAGATTGGTTTCCAAGCCGGTACGATGTCGAGCAGGTCATCAGGTACGTTAGCATTGTCATCAAGTGCTAGGCGTAATGTAATACAAATCTCTTTGATCTGCCTGCCCATTTCCTCTTGGCTGTTTGTCGCCTCAAGTAGCAGGTCATCTGACATAGCAACCAAGCTCTCAGAGCTTGATGGGTTGCTGGTTTCATATCCTAGGTTGCGTAATGTCAGGGCAGTCTCAGCACAAAAATCACGTGCCTTATCTTTCTTGGATGTCTCGAATTGGTCAATGCTCATTTGCTGTAGTTGACCCACAGTAGGTGCATCGCCATCCTCATCCTTGGTGATTGCCCAAACTTTGCCAATGGCACTGTCGAGCGCGTCATCTTTTTTAACACCCTCAGCCAAGCCAGTAATGTAACGCTGTGGCAGGGCGTAAAACTCCTCAGCGATTTCCTCACGGCGTTTGAGCCTACCAACCTCATTGATGATGCGGCGGACCGTGTTGCTCAGGCGTGATTTACCAAGTGGGCGGTCAGCACTGGCACGATGCGTGATAGGGTGCAAGAGCGTGCGACCTGTAGCGTTAGGGATGATTTCAACTAGGCTACGGTTTTCAAAGATAGCAGTATAAACAGGCGTAAATACAATGTAGTTGCATGGGGCAAAACGAATACCACGCTTTTTAGGCTGTGGCTCTGCCCACTTAGTAACAGCCATGCCGTACTTGAGCAAGCCACTCGTCTGATCGATCACACCAGTTGCCTCAGCCGCTGTGAATGGCACTAATAGCTTTCTATCGCTCTCAGGGTCATCAGTAACGGCAACAAAGGCACAGCCACCAATAAAGGCATCATGCTTTACGTGGCTCAATATGCTGTATCCGTTAATGCTCTCAAGGTACTTGTTGATGCCGAATGTATCACCAGCAAAGCCATCAAAAATAACACGGTCTGAGAGGGTGTTTACCGCGCGACTTGCCCAGCCGATGCCGGGGCGTAAGTTAGCCATTCGCCTAGGGCTAGAAATACCAAAATCACGGATGTCATTATCCGCATTGTAGTACTCATATTTATCTTGGACTTTAGGCTCACAAGATGCCAGTTTCAAGACTAGCTTATTAGCTAATGCGTTGGCTGCGATTTCGATTGGGCTTGCTGGCTCTTGGTTCATTTCTGTCCTTTTAAGCCAGTTTTACCGCAACCGTCAGCGTAAGTTGTTATTGGTTATTATTATACCAGATATTGTAATTGTAACATATGCGGTTTACTTGCGTTTACGCTTGGCTCTTTTGGCACTGGCGAGCAGGTATTCAGCACCATAGTAATCATCAGGCAACTCAGTAATGCGAATGAATGCACCGCCTTTGCCGGGGCGGTAGGCCGCTTGGTAATGCGTGTCAGCAACCGTTTCCCAATAGTCATCTTTAAGCACCAATGCCTCAACCAACATATCTAAAATGCTGGTCATCTTGTTATCTGTATCGGCTCTACCCAATGTCGCAAAATATATGATTGCCTCAATCTGCACCAAGCCACGAAACCGATGCCGTGTTTGCCGCCTGACACTGATTAAAGCCTCATCCTGCCAATTACTAAAATCCTTGCTAGGGAATGACTTGCCCTCTTTGGTGTTGATGCGTGAGTTTTTTTTGCTGGGTATAGTACCCTCAAGCACCAGCTCGATCATTACTTTTGCATTTTTCTAATGGTGGCTGGGTCAACGATTGCAATGCCAGCGAATGGGTCAACGCTCGCTTTGACCTCCACCGCTTTATAGCCCAAGTATCGCACATAGGCAGGCAGGTAGTCATTTGGGTCTAAGCTCTTGCCGGTACGCACTGCCCATTTCTGAGCGTCCAGCTGTAGCTTTTCGAGTGCATTGTCAGTGGCGACTAATAATATATCACTGGCTTTGATAGGCATACTTAATTTTGCGACATCACCAAATTGCGATGCGGTGGCACTATCTCTTGCGACATACAGGGCATTGCCAAACATATTACCGATGCCATCCGTATTATTGCCTGTGCCACGATACACGACCTGATTGCCTTTGGTATCAACGGCGCCAGTTGTTGGTGCTGTGCGTGATGGCGTGCCACCTTTGTAATTAGCCAGCAAGCCATTGCGCGACATATAGCCTTTAGTAACAATCTTGCCCTCACAACCGCCGTGGCGTGCAAATACATCACCGCTAGGATCTTCGTAAGTGCCAGCCAGTGATTGACACCACTTGCAAGCGTCAGCGTGTTCAGTACGGACCACGATAGGGCGTTTGCCTGATTGCTTGGCAGTGGTCATGGCATCGCCTTGGGCTTTGCTCGCACTGTTCTGTAGGAAATTGGTTATATACTCATCCATTATGCAATTCCTGTCGAAACACTATTACTAGCCACTTTAGCCATGCCATAGTAGCGGTCATCAATACCCTTGCCAGTCGTGTGGGCTATCTGCATATCAAAGGCATTCATTTCATAGGTTTTATTATAAATAGCGGTGGCGACCTCTCGTAAAAATATCTCTTGGTTGAGCTGTCGAGTGTCAGGGGCAATTTCTGGGTTATTGAGCAATGCGATTGCGGCCAATACCTGTGGCTTGAGTGATCGAGCTAACTTGCCATAATCGGCAGGCGTATCGGCTGAGGGGAAATCCCAAGCCTCCACATCCTTTTTGATTTGTTCGAGTATGGTAGTAACCTTTTCGATACGCTTTTTGGAATACACGGTTGCACGTGCTGGGTCTTTGCTGGTGGTGAGCAGATCAATAAACTTGGATGCCTGTAGGTCTGTCATAGCATTGGTGATTTCGGCAATGCTGTTAGCGTTGGCGATTGTTTCAGCACCATCAGATACGATGCCACTAGCAGTAAGCAGTTCCTTGACCTCTTTAAACTCTTTTGTTTTGGCTACCACCAAATCAGCGATGTATTTACTTTGTGTCTGGCTTGCCATCAATCGCCTCCAATTCTACTGGCTCATCCGTTTCCGATAAATCTACTATAGCAGTTGCCATATGCGTTTTACCATCAGGACCAACCACAGGGCTGGTTAGCTTAAATCTAAACACGCTCTCACCGGCATCATTCACAGCCATCTTTGCCCTAGCCCAATCCTCATTGAGATTTTTACCGTCTTTACGGCTCATAACTTTCACATCACCAGTAAAGCGGTTAATGAATGGCAGTAGTTTGGCTTTTGTCATATGTATATTTTACCACTAAATAGAGAAAAGACCGCCGTAAAGCGGTCTTGTTCTCTAGCGTTGGCTAGGCTCGATTAAGAGCTTGCACCAAGGCGGCTGATGATCGAGAATGCCTGACCATCAAAGATTGCGAAACCGAATACGCTTTCGGCACGAATGGCAAGTTCGTTAGTTCGCTTTAGGTCGCCCAAACCATCTGGGTCGCCGTACTCAATCAATTCGAGTGGCACTTCTCGTGCAACACCCCATTTGAATGCTCGGTAATCGCCCATGATCGCCTGAATGCTGACCTCAGATGCCTCAAGCTCCTGACGACCTGAAACGGTGTCAGATGCGGCGGCTTGCAAGCCTTGGAAAACATCAAAGTTAAATCCAAGTCCAAGCTCTGGGTACAGTGGGCGGTTTTGGCTGTCTTTCTTGCGAGCAAGTTGACCGGCAAAAACAGGGTCGAGTGCGATACCAGTAGCGGTGTAACCATAACCCTGTAGCTGACTTGCGGCAGTTTCAAGATCGGTTTGTACGTTACCTGTTGCAACTACACGAGACACGCCGTTGCCAGCCTTGTCAAAGTAGCTTGTTACGCTGGTTGCAACTTCACCAGTCTTAGGGTTGATACCGTGGATAGCAACCAAGTCCAATGCACGACTAAGAGCTGTAGCAATGTTGGCGACCAAGCCATCAATGATACCAGTCTGGTAGTCCTCATCTTCCCACTGCAATTCATTGCTGAAACGGTAGGTAAGTTGAACTTTGTAGGTCTTAACAGTTGCTTTGGTAGGTGTACCATCGCTGGATGACTTTGCTGCACTTTCACCAACCAGCTCCGCTTTTGGCGTGCCAGTAAATGTAAAGTGATCAGTGCTACCGACTTTAATATCAGGCGCACTTTCAGCGAGCTTAGAAAGCACGCCACCACGAATGTTTTTGACCCAAGTTTCGCCAGTGTGATTGGCTAGGTTAAGAGCGGATACTCTGAGGGGATTTCCCATAACGATTTTCTCCTTTAAGAGAGTTAAATTAAATCGTCAGATTTATTCTTTAGAACCGAATAAGCTTTTGGCTATGGTTTTGCTGTCGCTTGTTTTGTCAGCTGGTTTGCCGTCTTTATTGACGACAACTTTACCGCCTCCGATGCCCTTAGCCAGCTTTTCAGCTCGCTCACGCATTTCGTCAACAGTTTCGCCTGTAACAAACTCATGCAAATCATCTTTTAGACCAAACTCGTGAATAATTTTAACCTTATCGGTTGCTAATTTAGCGGTTTTTACTTCGCTTGAGAGAGTACCAATAGTGGTGTCTTTCTCTTTTAGCTTATCCTCGTATTCAGTCTTGATGGTGTTGACTTTACCTGCTGTCTCTTTCAAATCATCATAGTCAGCAAACTGCTTTTTCTGACGCTCTAAACGAGTTTCAACAACCTTGTCCACTTCGGATTGATTGAGTAAACTGTCGTCTACCTTTTTATAATCATCCCCATCTTTTGTAAAGTATTCAGTCATCCCCTCGTTTCCTTTCCGGTGAGTTACCGTTTTTTCTGACTTAATATCACTATACCATAACCATAATTAACACAACAACTTTTGTGAACACTTTTTTTATACTACCGGCGTAACCACACATCACAATAGATTTGGTAACGGTTGTATTGACCAATAAGATCATCAAGGCTCACGACACTATTTACGTCAGCATGGGTAATGTTATCGCTGTAAGCCTCAAGCTGGATAATAACGTCAGCAATGGCATTGGCTTTGTTGCTGGCAGTGAGCTTGCTAGTCTTGTGGTAAACCTCAATTAGTATTTCGGCTTTGTCGAGTACCATGCTCTCACGTGGGCCGCCAGTACGGTCAACCGTAATAAAGCTCTCAGGGCGTGGGTCTGGCACGTTGCCGCTGGCTGGATAATTGGCGTGGTCAGCTAGAGTATTAAGCCAACCGATTACAACTACTTCAACATTTTCCATTAGTTTATACACTCCGCACGAATGTACCTATTCCATCGAGTAGGCGTATTGCCATCCATGAACACAACGCTATCACTATCTAGGTGGAAAGTCTTACCGCCGTACACAAAGTCGCTATCGCTTACGTCCGTGGCATCCAGCTTGGGAAAGTGTACACGTACCTGATCACGGCTCTGCTCCATGGCTTGCTGTTCACGTGCCGTGGCTGGCTCGCTGATTGGTGCAACTAAACAATCATCAATCGTAATTGGGCTGACGGTATGGGTTGGATTGCCCATAGCATCAGGAGTGCTGGCAACTTGCTTATTAAATGTAATGCTCATGCCTATCATAAACATTATTTTACCACAAACCACCTGTCATAAATATGCTTGGCAACATTAGCCCCACATTTTCGCTATTTATACAGCGGAGTGCCAAAAATCAAAGAGAGAGGCGACCTCCCCCCCCTGTTAATTAAAAAACTTTGTACTTTTATTGTTTTTACAGTTGAACACAAAAATTATTAAAAGATACTGTTAATGCTAGTGCGCTGGTGTCGCTGGGCTACCTACTATATAATCATTAGTTAGTAAAGAATTGGAGTAACAAATATGATTGACCTGAGCATCCTAGTCTGTAGCGTACACACTCGCTATGATACTTTTTTACCTAAGATACAAGCACAGCTGTACGACCAGCTCTCTGCCCTGTCAGTGGCTGACCAAGAGCGTGTAGAGATCATGGTGCTTACTGATAACAAACAGATGATGCTAGGGCATAAGCGCAATGTAATGATTGATATATCCCAAGGGAAATACATAGCGTTTGTTGATGATGATGACCGCATTGCGCCTGATTACATCGATGCACTGCTCAAAGGCACTGAAAGTGATGCCGATGCCATTGTTTTTCATGCTGAGGTGCGTTTAAACGGTGATGAGCCACATATCTGCCAGTATTCTAAGGATTGGGGCGTTGATTACAACAACCATGGCATTTATTACCGCATACCTAACCATATCTGTTGCATAAAGCGTGAGGTATCGCTTAAATCATCATTCCCTAACCTGCTTTATGGTGAGGATAGTGGCTATAGCAAGGTACTATTGCCACACATCAAGACTGAACACAAAATTAACCGTGTGCTGTATTACTACGACTACAATGCTGACACTACTGAAACACAGGCATGGAAACAAAACCAATTAAAGGTGCGCCAAGGCAAGGCTGTGGTGGATGTGATCATACTAAGCAAGGCTGATAGCTTTGTAGAGAGCCAGATGACCCAGAAAGCCATTGATACCTGCATTAGCGGTGCTAATGGCTTGCCGGTCAACATAATGGTGGTTGAGGGTGGCATTGGCGACTACCAGTACGCTGAGACTATCTACACTAGGGAAAAGTTTAACTATAACGCCTTTGCTAACAATGCGGCCAAGCAAGGCAGTGCTGAGTGGATTATGGTGGCTAACAGTGATCTTATATTCCATGATGGCTGGCTACACCAACTCATTGCGGCAGGCAATGACGTTGTTAGCCCATTCGAGCCGAATGACCCAAGGCAAGAGGGCATTATAGAAAACACCGGTGGCTTTCAGTGCGGTAGGCATTTCAGTGGTTGGTGCTTTATGATTAAGCGCTCACTGTGGGATACGATAGGTGGCTTTGATAGTGATGTTGATTTCTGGTGTTCTGATGACGTTGTTATCGAGCAAGTCAAAGCAGTGGGCATACAGCCTATGGTGGTGAAAGATAGCGTTGTTGAACACCTAGGCAGTCAAACAATGGCTAGGCAAAGCGATGGCTGGGTTGATGATGCCAAATGGCGAAACGTCTATATATTCAATACCAAATACGGCAAAAACAAGTTTGCTAATCATACCGGCTACAATACGTGGCTTGTTAACAATAAAGACAGTCTGCCAGAGGTGGCAGTGAAAGAGGTTTGATATGGGTGTACTAAACGACATAGGGCTTAAATACGATGCTGATAAAAGCTCACGATTTCACAATTACTTAGACTTTTACCAAGAGCAACTGCCTGACCGCTCATTTAAAGGCCGCTTGCTAGAGATTGGCGTTATGGATGGCTTGAGCATGAGAATGTGGCGAGAGTATTACCCAGATGCTGAAATCATCGGTATCGACATCAAAGATATGGACCATATGCACAACTCTGATTGGCAAGTGCCAGAAAGCGTGCAACTGCTTAGGCTGGATGGTACAAAGAAAGCCGATATGCAACCTTTGGGCAAGTTCGACATCATCATTGATGACGGTAGCCACTATATGAAAGATCAGCAAGCTAGTTTTGAACTACTTTATTATTCACAGCTCAATAAAGGCGGTATCTACATCCTTGAGGATTTATGGACCAGCTATATTGAGTATTACCAAAATGCCAAGATTGCTACAGTCGAATACCTAAAACGGCTTGAGAAAAAGGGCATGAAAATGACCTATTACAAGCACAAACACGATGGCATTAAAACAGTCTTTCCTGACATCAAAGAAAAGCTGGATAGCGAAACTGTCGTTATAAAAGGCGGTCAGAAATGAAAGCTAAAATACTAATCGCTGGTGGTGAGGGCTTTATTGGTAAAAACCTGCAAGGCGTACTGAATAGCCACGATATTAAGTTTGATGTGGTTGACCTTAAAAGCGATACCGACATTTGCGATGCTGACGTTAGCCGTTATGAGGTAATAGTGCTTTTGGCCGCCAACCTCAACCATGATATGGATATGTTTCAGGATAACTTGCGTATCTCTAAATGGGCAATGCGACAAACTGCACACATTATTTATACAAGCTCTGCTGCGGTATATGCCGACAGTACAGAGCCTCATGTTGAGACTGACGAAACGCCAGCACCAACCATTTACGGCAGATCAAAGCTACTTGGTGAACAGCTACTTAAAAAAGGCTCACAGCACTACACCATTTTGCGACTTGCCAATGTTTGCGGTAATGGGGATGGCAATGGTGCTATCGACATATTTAAGCGCGGTGGAAACAAGATTTATGGCGTTGGCGATGATGTCCGTGATTATGTTGATGTGCGGATTGTCGCTAATGCAATTAAAACCATTTCCCTTGACCCTGATAAGTTCAATTTGGAAACATACAACATATCGACTGGCGTACCAATGTCCACTAAGCAGGCTTTCTATGAGTTTGGGCATGGGCAACCAGAATATCTGCCAGAGCGTGGCTTTGACGTTAAATACAGCGTCCTGAACAACCGTAAGGCTAAGAGGGCAGGGCTGATTGATGCAAATTAGTGTTACGGTCATGGCGGTGCAATCTCGCAAGCTACAGGCAGAGTATTTGGCCGCTATACTGCGATACTACCCATTTAGCGATGTCTCAATTACTTATGATCGAGCATACAAAGGCACACATGATAGCGAATGGGATAATGGGGTTGAGTGCTTAAAAGCTGGGCTGGGCAAAGGCGACTACCATGTAATCATTCAGGATGATGCGATACCGACACCCAATTTGTACGAAAACATTGAGGGTGCTATTGCGAATTGTCCGGGCGGTAAAGCTCTCATATCGCTCTACACTGGCAAAGCTCGACCATTCCCAAAGCGAATACAAGCGGCGGTTGATAAAGCCTACTATGCAACTTGGTTACGCCACTACCTGCTAATTTGGGGCGTTGGTATTATTATCCCTACTGATCACATAGAGCCATTGCTAGAGTTTGTTGAGGATTACACTGAGCCTTACGACACTCGCATTGGAATGTTTTACCAGCGGAATATGTTGCCTGTTTATTACACGATGCCTTGCCTAGTGGACCATGATGACGAATTAGGCACTGTCATACCGGGGCATGGCACTGAGCCGGGTGCTAGAGTTGCCCACAAGCTCGCTACTGGTATCATCCAGTGGAATAATCAAGTTATCGACATATAACCAAAAACCGCCACTCATAATGACGGTTTCGGGTTTAAACTACACCTCACGTATAGCTTGCTGGCTACTCGACTTGCGCTGACACCAGCATTTACTTTGTAGGCAATTCAGTGATGTTAAACTCATCAGTCATAACGATCACAGCATCATCTATGCCATGCTCTTTAAACCAGTCCTGCAATCGCTTTTGCTCATCATCGGTAATGTTTGGGGCGTGTACTATATAGCCACGCTCTGGGTTGAGCTGGAATGCCGTGGCTTTCTGAACAATTATTTTGTTCGATTTCATATCTTTGTGCCTTGAGTGATTAGAGCAATAGCCTCTTTGCGAGTAACCAGCTTGCCGTACATTGAGCCAGATAGGTCTTTAGTAATGGCTGTAAGCACCAGCCTGCGATCTGCACGACTATAATGCTCAACCATGTATTGCCACTGCGCTCTGTACGCTGCAAGCTCCTCATCAAGCCTAAACTGCACATCAGTCAGATACTTGGACCACCACTCAGCTGGGTTGGTCTGACGCTTAACGTGCGTTTCCTCATGCTCAATAAAGTCAGGGCGTAATTCATGCCCCATTGGGTTATAGATGTTATCACCATAGGTAAACACAATATGCTTGTTTTGACGGACCGCCGGTATCGCCGCACAGATTTCGTCATAGTTTGGTGGTAACGCTTTTACTACTTTACTCATGCTTTTGCCCTCCGCTTTATTTCAGCCAGTACGATTGCCCTGCACTTGAGCCATCGGTCTTTATCCATATCCATGCCAACAGTGCCGTCTTTGATTGCTGTTGCAATCTCACGCTCAATTAAGCCTAAGCCGTTGGTATCCAGCTCGGTTACAACAGCCTCAATAGTGGTGGCAACACTATCAACAACGTAAGTCATCCGACCAAGTGCATAGCGAAATGCACAGGTGATCACTATTTGCATATCTAGGGTCATTCGATTATGCCCCAATGTTTCATACGAGCTGTGAATACTCTGGTTAATGTCATACGCTTGCTAATGTTTCGATGCTGTTTAATCCATCGCCAGCTAGGGATTTGGTAATACTGACGCTCTAGCTCTCGCCATTCATTCATATAGGTTTTAAGTTGCTCTACGACAACAACGGCACTACGCTCAATCATAGCTGTTCAAATCCTTTCTTGCACCAATGACACCATTTGTGGTCGTAATCGCCCTCAGACCAGCTACAGATGTTTCCTACAGGGCAATATACAAACTTGCGACCCTGTGCGGTTATAGCAGTAAAGTGTGCTTTGTCGAAATGCTTGATGCTTTCAGGCGATCTAGTGAATGCCTGCCATTTATTAGTTTCATAGGCAAATGCCCAAGCAAACATTAACCGTGTCCAAAATCGCCTCACCGCTTTTGCTCCACCATGTCTGAGTATTGTTGCCAGTATTCAGGAAACGCCGCTTTGAGCTTTGCTAGGTTGATGGCATCAGCTCTCTGCATTGCAATAGCTAGTGCTTTAACAAAACTGCCACCGTATTTTTCCATCATTTCGACTACTTCAATATCAATATCACTATCCTGCATGGTAGTACCTCTTTACGACAATTTGGATTTCCTTGGGTGCATTCGGATACCATGTTTTGCCATCCTCAAACTTAATGCGCCGTAACAAAAACTTTCCCTCTTTCTTTGTCTCAAAGATTTCAGGATGCTCGCCGGTCAACTCACTCAATCGTGGACCAGCCTCATAGCCTACAAACAACGCTGGGTCGCCATAGCTAATGAGTTCGTGGGCTTTCCACCATTCCTTACGCTTTGCCTCGATGCACATGATGGCAACAATACGCTGTTGCTGGCTCAATGGCTTTTTAGCGTGTTCGATAACTGGCTCTGGTGCTGGGGGTGTAACTTGTGGCATTACAGTAATTCCCCTTTCTGGGTGCGTACAGTTGACCACTTGCCGCACTCAAGCACATTACCATGCATTTCATGGCGACATCGGTAGCCACCTGCCTCTTTAGCACAAGCAAATGGCTCAAACATATACATCAGTTTTGTCCAAAAACGGACTAACGCTAGTTTCATAGTTTCCCCTCCTCAATTATTAACGGTATCTGCCTTGCCCATGTGTTTGTATCTGCATGGATGCCAGAGCTGTTTATGACAATGCCTGTGGGCTTTTCAGTGGCGTTGTCGTACTTAACTAGCTCTTTGAGCCGTGGTATCCATTCAGGTATCAGGTGCAAGAGCCGTATGCAACGCCCTCGATCATCGCTGTCGCTTGGTGGGCTTATCCTGCCCTCAGTAATGCCAATCATGTGCTTGGCGATGCTTTCACTGGATGTGCCGGTATGCATTGCCAATGCCCAGAATAATGCACGCTCCTCAACTGATTTGTGGTGGCAGGCGGTGGGCTGGTTGCAAGATGGGCAACAGCCTATGCCGTCAATCATCTTTACACTCAGCATTGAGCCATTGGTATATGATCGATCACATAATTTACTCATCGCTCGTATACCTCATAAATGTTGCTATACCAGAGTGCCTGCTTGCGTGCTGCATCCACCTTTTTGATGATGCCCTTTTTGGCTGCACGTTTGAATACACCACCCAATGGCGTGTAGTCTTTCAAGCCATAATTTGCACTCTCTAAAAAGATAATGAGCATATCAGCAACAATATATTTGTTGTCGCGCGCTAGTGCCTCAAGAAGCCTATCAGCTGCATCACGCCATGCTTGGCTTTTACCGTCCATCACGATACTCCTTTATTTGCCGGTCATGCGTGCCGTTCTTGTGGTTGCGTTGGACCGACTTGCGTAACTCACCTTTGAGGGCAGGTAAACCATAAATCTTGACCTGATAATTTGAATGCGCCCATGTTACAACAACCGTACAATCAGGCTCTTTGCAAGCATAGGTTATTTCAATCTCATCAGCTTTGAGGTCTTTAGTAATGGGCATATTATTTTTCCACCTTTATAGTTATCGTGCGTTGTGGCGTAACCTCAACCGTTCCCTCTGGTGGGTCTAGCAATTCAGCCTCAGTAATCACGACATCACCGCCAAGCCTTTTGGTTAGGATGACAATGATATTTAGAAAGCGTTGTTGCTCAGTCATTACTTACCACACTGACTGGCCGCACTCGGCGCCGTGTTAAATGGTGCATCATGCTCGGCAATCGCTTGTTGCTTTTCAGCTGTGCCTGCCGGCAGGCAATCACCAGAGCCACCTTTTGTTTGGGCTGGGTCGCATGGGTCAGTATTATCACAACCGTCTGCTGGGTTGGTGGTGCGATCAGGGTATTGGCACTGGCTGTGGTCAAATGAGGCTGTCTGAGAGGCATTTGCTGGCTTAGGTGATGGACCAACCAACTGTGCCGCTATAAGCCCAATGAGCAAGCCAATAATGATTGCTGGACCAGCCTCAGCTATACCGCCTGTTTTATAAGTTGTCATAGCCTTTTGTCTTTCTTAAAATCATTAGTTGCAATTAGCTTGGTAAAGGTGTGAATGTATGTGGATACGAATATCACTAGAAATAGCAACGGCACGTGCCACCATGCGAATTGGTAAACAATCGTGATTTCCATTACTCAGCATCCTCAGCGAGCGGTACGCCCTTTTTAAGCTCTTTATCTACAGCTTGGTACAATTTCACAAAGTCATTTAGCTTGCCGTCAGTGTGGGCTTTCATTTCCTTTTGAGCCTCAGCAACGGCGTACTCCATTGCGTGTAATATGTTACGCCAGCCATTCAGATATTCGCCGGTACGTTTGTGGAATAGCCACTCTTTTTTAGAGCCGTCTTTTTCAATCAGCGATACAGTCTCATTAACAAAGTCGAGTTCAACCACGACACTGATGCCATAGCTGGTATAGACACGGCGTACAAATAAATCTTTGCTCATACCGTTACCTCAAAATGCTCCATGAGTGTTTGCAATAGGTGATCATAGTCGCCAGCCTTTGCCTCTTTCTCGATAGCATCCCAATCCATGTTATTTGCCAATGCGATTTTGCGAGCCTTAGCCAATAGGCTGAAAGCATTGCCGTCTGCATCACGTAAGTTTAAATCTGGTTTGGTCATTGGTTGCCCTTTCTTAATTGCCTGAGTGCTGCGTTAACGGCAGTAGGCTCGTTTTTTAATATCACTGATCGATCAGGACTGCTTTTAGTAAGCTCAGTAATTACACCGGCATCCTCAAGCAATCTAATCATCACCATCGCCTTGCCAGCACCCATGCCCATAGTGCGTTGCAACGTGTACATTGATGGCCGCTTAGAGCGAACAACCATAGTTGCTGCGGTGCGCACATCATCAACGCTCAAAGGCTTTTTGAATACGTCAGTATAGACTTTCATATTAAATCGTCCTCAGCCTCGCTTAATGCATCAGATAGCACTTGCAAGGTATCAATACGCTCTTGTGCCGCCAAACCGCGCTGACCGTCTCTAATGCCGTCTGGCATATTTTCCATGGCACTCTCAAGCTCCTCGATTAGTGCCTCAACCTCTGCATAAAACTCAGATGCTTTTGTACGGACCGCCTCGATCTGCTGTTTTCTACTAGGCATGATCTTGCCCCACTATGACATTAGCATCGCCTAGACGTGTTGCGTGGATGTCATCAACTGCAATTAGGAAATCGCACATAGATTTGATTTGCTCATGCTCTAGCTTGCTGGCGTAACGCCAAACATATTTATCAAGCCCTAGGCGTTTGCCCCACATTTCAGCGTACTGTTTACCGCCGCCTGACCACATCACAATGCGTACATTCTTGGCTGTGCTGAGTACCTGTAACGTGTTAATCCAAGCGACCCTAGGCACATCGCCATCATTGACCACGCCATGCTGTCGCTCTGCTGGACCGTTCTTAATGAGCGTGCCGTCAACATCAAATGCATAGATAATCTTTGCCATTTTGCCATCATCTGAGCGTGGTAACGCTTGTGGCTTAACTGCATCGGTAGCCAAAACCATATTAGTCCTGAATGTCTATCTGCTTAGGTTTGCTAGGTGCTTGAGGCTTGGTAATGGCATCAACGGCTGGTGCGTCATCATCCAAGAATGCGGTACTAATATCAGGCTCATCGAGCAAGGTGTCTAGGTCTTTATCAATTTGCTCATCGCTCTGCTTTTCTGGCATGAGTGAGTGGGTTGGCTCGTCTTTGATACCAACAATTTTAGCAACTTCTCTGTTTGCCTTGCGGTAAACATCTGCACTGGCGGTCAGTTTTTTATAATCTTTATCAGATAGCCCGATCATGTAGTCGAGTACAGAATTATAATTTACTGGATTTTCAGGCTGCAATATAGCCGGTAATTCCTTTAGTGTTTTCTGCTCACGCCGTTTAAGAAAGTCAAACATATAATCCCTCCAATTCGTTTCACTGTTTGTACCTCTAGTGTATATAAACTACCTATAGTTTGTCAATGATTTTAGGCAACAAAAAAGCACCTAGAGTGGTGCTAATCTGTTGGCAGTTTATTTAGAAATGGACTTTGCCGTTAGTGTCCAGTGTACCCAGCTGCTTTGCGTCTTTGACTAGCAGTTTTAGTATTGCTCTTGCTATGACTTGCATGATTTTGCCCTCCAAGGCTTTGAGTTGTTTTTGTATCAAGGAGTGGTAGCTTTTCCTGCCAGTGTCCAATTTGATGGCACTGAGGGCAGGTCTTTGCCCACATTCTTAATGCTTTCAACTGTATAGCATTCATGCCCTCCGATGCAATAGCATAACCGCATTTCGGCGTGGGGCATACAAACTCACTGCCGGGCATATAGCAAACTCCGATCATTGGCGGTCAGGTGATCGATCACAGCTTGTGCGACATCCTCAGTAATGCCATGTTCCCATGTCGTTTTAAACAGCCACTGGTTAGGTAGGAAATCGCTATTGTCATCCAGTATGGCGTAATGCTTTACAGCTGGGTGGCGGTCAAGCCATTCCTGCACCTCATAGCCACGGTCTGCAACGCCCCATTTGCCTCCACGTTGCATATCAACGGTGCAATCAATGAAATGGCACACATCACGCTTTACGACTGCCCTAGCCTCTGGGTAGAGCCTCCACGTGCTTGATAGCACAACCTTGCAACCAGTCTCTTTGATAATTCGCTGCACAAGAGCAACCGCCGCTGGGTCAGTGCCATGCCATGGGTTGTTGCCCTGCTTGACCCAATCGGCAGAATTACATACCCCATCAATATCTAAAAACAATACCCTCATAAAAGACCTCTTTAATCAGCTTGCAAAAATGCGTTCAAACACGGCTTGGACCACGTTAGTAGTGATGCCGTTACCACACATTTTATACCTCTGTGTATCAGAAATCTCAATAACTTTGTCGTCAGTGCTTACGCCCCATTTAGTCCAGTCGTCTGGGTATGCTTGCAGTCGCTCGCATTCCAGTGGCGTTAAACGGCGGATGACACCATTGACCTCATAGCTATCCCAATTTTGCTTAGAGCCGTGTGGTGAGTTACGACCACCGGCACGCACAGTTTTACTGAGCATCACACCATGGCGGTCAGTTGCTGTTACCGCAAATGCTGGCTCGCCATCGTCTTTGAAACGCCTACCGTTTTGGCTCTTGTTAATACGATCTGGGGTAATGACTGGCTGGACCGTGTATTGTTGCTGGGCTGTCGTGAGAGTATTAGCAATTTGCTTGCCGACACGACCACGCCTAGTTTTAGAGTTTGGCTGTGCTAGGTTGATGCTGTCGCCAACTGTTGCCTCAGCAAAGCCTTTTTGGGTAGCCTCTGGCACGTAAATGATTGGTTGCCCACTCCCATCCTCTCTAGCCCTTGCTGGCAATGTAGGTGCAAAACCTGACTTCATTTCACGGAAACCATTGCCGTCTTTATGAGTGCGTAACGTACCGACTTTTAAGCCAGCGCGGTTAGCTCTTAGTGATGGCGATATTGGATAAGTGCGTACACCGTCAAAGCCTTGGGTGTCGTCAATGACTATTTCATTTGTTTGACTAGCTTGGCGGTCTGCTCTTTCGATAGGAAATACTTGGGGTCTGGCTGTTCCTCTAAGATGTCCAACAATGATGATGCGCTCTCGGTTTTGGGGTACGCCGAAATCTTTGCTGTTAACAACCTGCCACTGGCAATCATACCCCAATTCTGTAATGGTTTTGAGGATGGTGGCGAAAGTTCTGCCACTGTCATGGTTACAAAGCCCTTTAACATTTTCAAATACGAAAAGTCTAGGTTGTTTTGCTCGCAATATTCGCGCCAAGTCGAAAAAGAGTGTGCCTCTGGTGTCGTTAAATCCTGCTCGCTTACCGGCAACGCTGAATGCCTGACACGGAAAACCGCCGACCAAGCAATCAAAGTCTGGTAAATCCTCTGCTTTAATTTTTGTGATGTCGCCATAATTTTTTACCCCCTTAAACCAGTAATCATAAACTTGGATTGCGTACTTATCTATCTCACTATAGCCAACAACATCAACGTGATCAATGCCCTCACCGAAAATATCTAGGGCCGCATTCTTTATGCCGATCTCGAAACCACCAATGCCAGTGAATGTGCTAAAGACTTTCAACATTACTTTGCACCACCAAGCACATTTTCTTTGTAATACTGCTGCGGTGGTTTGCAATTTTTGAGTGCCGATGCCATGTATTTTTGGCTGATGCCTTTACGCTCGGCATATTCCAACAGCTCAGTAAAGCCAGCCTGCCCATTTACGTTAATAAACTCCTGTGCTTTTCTAGCCCAATATTTCTGGTATTTACCAAAGCCAAACTTAACCAGCTTATCTGATATGTAAAGGGAAACTTCGCCCACCACCTCTTTGACTTTTTCGGTAAACTTGTACGTTCCCTCTTTGACCATTTTGCATAGTGCTGCAAAATACCGGCTGGGCTTGTCCTTGGTCTTAGCTGTGGCGATCATAGTAGCCCACTCAGCTGACTTGCCAGCTTTTTCTAATTTGATTTGAATACTGCGGTAGAAAGGTAGAAATGCTTGGTTGTCGATTAGCTCAACTGCATCCCCTAACCTCTGTAACATCGTATTTTTTCGCTGGTCGCTAAGACTGTAAGACATAAGTTTTTGTATCCCCTCCAATTCATTTGTCTGAACTCCAATATAGCACTAAGCGTTTTAATTAACCAAATGTGCTAGTGGATAAATGCCCAAAAACTGTGGGTAGGTTGTGGATAAGTAGAGCTTTAGAGCCGTTTATTACAGGTCATTTCTATATAGTGTATAGATTTGTTCTAAAAGAACATTCTATATAGTGTATAAAAAGATGCGAATAACAGAGGTGGCTAACCGTTCGAGTGTGTCAGCTGGTGCAAAAAGAATTGTCGATTACGCACAATCCATTTGATGCGGTATGCATGAAAGGCACGTTTGTTAACTAGCTCACCGCCAGAATAGACTGGCAAGAACTCATTGGGTTGAAAGCGATAGTAGTGATTTTTGATTGTTTGTTTTAAATTGAACATAGCTACATTGTAGCACGTTAGCGATACTTTGTCAATAGTTCCCTACCCTGTAGCTCCTGCTGGCAGGATGGCACATAGCAAGTGCCGGGCGTTGTACGGCTTTCATGTCCGTTGGGGCATTCGTATATGATCATGGCTTGATGGTTGCAAGTGGCATATACTCGCCTTTCAGGTCATACATCAGCTTTAGGACCGTGTAAACTTTACCGCCTATGGTTACTTTCTCGCCAGTTGGCACGCACACCAATGCCGGTATGCCTTTCGTTATTGGATGCCGTTTAGCCATCATACCGCTCCGTCTGGTGGGCTTGGGAATATAATCAGGTTCTCTAGTGCTTTAATGCCAACACACCGCTCCTGAGCCAGCCTGCGTAACCATACACGCTTTTTAAGCTCTGGGTATTCGTCAATATAAACGACATTGGTAGTATCAGGCACTAATTCCATAAGCATTATTATAGCAAACACCACGCCCTAGAGCGTGGTGCATATCTGCCGAATTGGAGTTCTAGCATCAGGGCTGTCTTACGACCCATCAACCTGTTTGCATCATACCATTATGGCTTGCCCACTACTACCGCCAGATTTAGCTTTCTTGAAACGGATAGCACCATAATAGGCAAATGCAACAGCCTCAGTTGGGTCGCTCTGAATGTCTGGGTTCATGCTGGCATAGCCATACATACCGTCTTTACCAATGGACCGCTTTTTAACAGTACGAATGGAAAGGTTGAGTGCTGGCTGATCATAGTGCGTGAGTAACTTTTGCTCGATGGCATTATGAAATGCACCGTAAGCCGCACCAGCCTCTTTAGCGTTTGGCGTGAGTATCCGCTTGCTCATCTTTCGCTCTGTGCGTACCAGCTCCTCAACAAGCAACTGCGTGCCTGCTGCACCGTCAATGATGATTTTGTTTGACTTACGCCAGCGGTTGCCGTCCATTAGAAACATCACCAGCCATTGCGTTCCTTGGCTCATAGGTCGCCTGTCCATGATCTCAACGTGTACTTTTCCATTTGGCATGATTACACCCACTGCAAGGCTCACAGAACTGCCGTCAGGGGCAAACTTGATGGCATACACAAGCATTGGGTCGTCAGGTAACTCAACCGATTTAACAGCCAGTGGCGACCATTGCTCATCACTAATGGCACGCATATTTTCAACGCCTGCAATCCAACCAAGACGCATTTTGTTAAAGCTATCCACCGCCATTTTCTTAGCCTCATTACGGACCGCTCGCACCATTAAGAAATAACCTAGGCTTGGGTTTGCCTCATACCAAGCATCCTCATCGTTAGGGTCTTTGATTGTTTCAACTGACCACTCCTGCCAACACGTATCAACGTCTTTGCCATCCAGCACCATTTTGCGTACACGCAAGAATACCGTACCGGCAGAGCCACCGCTTGGCGGCGTACCAACACGAATGGTTTGCTGGTTTTGTGATTTACCAGCTGAGATTGTAGGTAGCAATGCCTCCTGCTGGGCATCCGTTTCTTCCTGATCTTCGTCTAGTAGCAATGTGTCATTGGTAGTACCCAAGCCACCTGTGCGAGTTCGAGTACGAAATACACAGCGTCCACGATTTCTAAGCTCAACATAGTCCAAGCTCTTTGGCTCTTTGTCGAACTCATCAGTTAGCATATCCCTGATTTCCTCCTCAGCGTCATAAAAGAAACGCTGCACCCGCCGTTTGATTTCGTCAACGGTCTTATCAGAGTGAGCGGTATAAATTAGAGCCTCACCCAAGAACACCATGCCACCAATAATGCGAGCAATCAGCAACTCCGACTTGCCGTTTTGTCGTGGCACTTCAAGCCCACACTCTGGGTTGCACCATTTCCACTGCCCATCAAGGTCTTTCTCTACAGCCATCCATTTGTACAGCACCATCTTTTGCCAGAGCAATAACCTAATGCCGTAATGCTCAAGCAGGCGGATTACTTTGTCAGCGAGCCACACATCACCATCACGATAAATATCAATGCGCGGTTTTTGATTGCCTAATCGTTTTGCTGTATCAACCATTGCTGTCCTCTATATCTTTAATCGTTACTCTTGATGCATAGCTAGTGTGCCGTTTACCGCCACCATTGGTGCTAGGGCGTTTCTTTGCACCAGCACCTTTGGTTTCGGCGCCGGGCATTCCCTCTAGTAATTGACCAAGCACAGTTGTCTTTTTCGGACCACTACGCTTTTCATAATCGGCAATGGCAGTCATAACCTCCGTGAGTTCACGTGCTAGGGCCGCCGTATCCCTTGCTCCTGCACCTTTCTCTAGCTTTTCGGCAATCCTATCACGTGTGGCTTTTAAAACGCCTAGGCGGTCATTAGCGAGTGCCATAGCAACAATGCCTTTATCATTCTTGCCCTGCTGGGTGGTCAATGCTGATTGGTGGATTTTGGCAATACGCTGTGGGTTGCTGATGATGTCGTGCCACATTCGCAATGCACTGTACGCCTCAGCGTCAAGAATATCCTGCCCTGTTTTTACCAGTATTCGGATGTGGCTGGCTGGTATGGTTTTAAAGTAGTTGAGCCAGTGATCATAGTCTTTCTGTTTGACCAGCTTTATTTTGAGGTTCTTATCATTCCATATATCGCACATGGCTTTGAACTCATCAACCGACATTGAATAAAAATGTTGTTCAAACTTTGCTTGGGTAAATGCTGGCTGGGCTGGTTTGCGTGGCTTGGCTTTTTTCTTTACCGTTTTGGTAACTTTTTTGGTTGCCTTAGCCGGTAGCTTTTTGTTCTTAATAATGTCTTTAACAGGGGTTAGCTCACTGGTTTTTTTGGTTGCCTTAGTAGTGGTTGCTTTTCCCTTAACAGCAACCTCAGCCTCATTAGCGAGCTTAGTAACCTTTTTTGCCATGGTAGATAGTGCCTACTCGTTGGCTTGTGATAACTCAAAATGCTCGCCGCAATTCGGGCAAGTTACCTCATGTGGTTTATAGCTCGCATCCTTTTCGGCTGGGTCTTTATCAGAGCCACCGCCAAACTTGAAATCAGTACCCCATTCTTTGAGGTCATCCATATCCCACTCATTGGCTAGGATGTCGCTATCCCAATCGCCAGAGTGGTTGTTATCTTTAATGATAAACTCACGCTTTTTAGCCTCTGTAAGACCGATGACTTGCTTGACACGCACATCAGTATAATCAAGCTCCTCAAGAGCGTATGTACGTTTGTCGCCTGCCAGAATGAGCAGGTTTTCATCAACAACGATCTCTCGTATGTCTTTCATTTCTGGGAAATCCTTGAGGGATTGCACCAGCTCTTTGTGTTTTTTCGACTTGATATATCGAGGGTTGCTCTCGTTATGGACCAGCTTACTCAGCTTTTCCACATAGATTTTCACCTCAAAATCTTGCTTGCCCATAGTCGCCTTCTCCTTTATTGCCGGGTAGTTCCCGTATGCGTTTTCTGGTTGATTGTGCTGTAATTATAACACAAGCAGTACTGTATACTTTAGTTATACAGATTGGAGGTATTGATAGCATGGACCGTTTCCCAAAGAAACCTTGTAAGCACTGTGGGGGCATGGGGCATTTCCCATATATGTGTAGCAAAAACCCTAAGAAAACTTGGAAAGCATCAGGGCTAAAACAAAATGGCAAGTACGCCAAACAGTGGACCATTACCAGAGCCACATGGCTAAAGCACAATCCGATGCCACCGGGCGGATGGATATGCTACCTGCAAATACACCCTTGGTGTCCAGTACGATTGAATGAAAAGACTATTACGCTCGATCACGTAATTAGCCGATCACGTGCGCCCAGCCTGCGGTTTGCGGCAGAAAATCTAAAGCCTGCGTGTATCTACTGCAACAATGAGAAAGGCAGTAAGTCGCTTGACCAAGTAAAGCCTGATGCTGTATAAATAAGTTATTCAGCCACCACAAAACAAAAAGCTGACCAATATAAAAAGCCCCATTTGCGAGAGGGGCTTTTTTGGTGTGCTTATTTCTGTAGGAATGCTGGGGCTATACCCTTGCTTGGGGTGTCGCCTGACTTGTGTACATAACGGTCAATGACCTTAGCCAAGCCTGCTACGCCTGCCACGATCAATGCACCCACTGATAGTGTGATGTTAAAGATAGGTAGTACAACCGTTGCTTGTGCGACCTCTGGGCTACTTGCTACGACAGTCAGTACCAATACGACCACGCCAAGTAAACCAAACCATACACCTCTAGCGATGGTTTTTAGTGTCTCTTTTAATGCTAAATTATTCATGCTATCCCTTTCCTAAAATCTTATTTAACTGCTCACCTAGCCATTGCAAGAATGCGTTGCCGGTCTTTTGAGCGTCAATGTGTTCAGCCTGTAATTCCTCAGCCAGCTTTTCTGCTGCATTGCCCTTGGCGGTTGCGGTTTCAAGTTGCTTGGTTAAATCATCAGCCTTGGCATTGAGGGCATCCAGTTCAGCCTTGGTTGGTCGTGCGCCCAATGAATTAACTTGAGCCTGCAAGTCATAGATTTGCTGTTGCCAGTTATCGTTTACAGCCGTCTTACCGACAGTCTGCCAGTTTTGGACCGTGTTAGCCTCTGGGTCATCGCTACAGATTTCGACAAAGGTTAAGAACTCTTTGCCTACAAAGGTTGCAAATACATCACGCCCAAGCTCACGCCCTCTAATTAGCCAGTGCGTTCTGTTGCACCGTCCGTACCAGTTGTCTGCATTTTGGATGATCATAAGCCCTGACCCACTTTCTTTATATGATTTTACACGATAAATGTTAGGGCGTACAGTTCGCCAACTCTCATTGAGCGAGCCAATGCGTGATGCATAAACGTATGCACCGTCCACTAACCTTTTAGCTACTCCGCCGACATTCGCATTTTCCTCAAATACTCGATCACCAGAAAGCACTAGGTTGATATGCCCATAAACACCGTACTTATAAACGGCAATATCGCCACGCTGTCGCTGTGCGTAAGGTACTTCGACTGCATGACCTTGGGCAACTAGAGCATCGCCTACATAGCGAGCATCGCCACGTGCCGAAAATGCGTTTGGCACATCAGTCATTTCAGCTAGAAACCACTTAATGAGCGTAACGCACTGACCTGTTAGGTTGCCATCTGCTGGCGTTTGATTATGAGCAGGGAAGAATATACCAACACGGTTGGCCGCATAGTCGTCAGCATTGGCGTTAATTTGAGGCATTGGTTTCCTCAGTTGGTACTGGCTCATTCGGACCAACGGCAGGTGCTGGGCGGTCTGGGCGTACTTTGATGTCATCCATAAAGCGAACTCCTTTACGCTTATTATACACTACCAAGCGTTTGACAATGGCACAGGGTTTGTGTATTCCTGCTGGTCTGGGTAATCCTCAGCCATCTTAGCGCCCTTTTTGCGGTTGCATACACTATGAGAGAGTTGCAAGTTATCAAGCTCGTACAGCGAGCCTCCGCGCGACCTAGGCACTTTATGATCTACCTCAACCGCTAAATCATTCCAAGCACCTGTATCTGGGTCTTTACGTGGCAACTGAATATCAATGTATTTGTGGCACAGTACGCATATTGGGTCGAGGCTGTGGATGGCACGTTTGCGAGCTTGTCGCCACTCAGTATTATTGAGCTTTGGTACTATTGGGATTACCCCATCCATAACTAAAACTCGAACTTAAACGGTTTCTTTTTCTGGTCTTTGTACCATTCAGCAACCTCAGTATAGTGGCGGTTTTCAGGGTCAGCTGGCACTACAACGGTAGCACCCTCAGTGGTTTCCTCATCAGTAGTAATTGCAAAGCTAACAATCTCAGGGTGTGGTGCAACCGGCAAACCATCCTGCATTGTACCCTCTGGGATTTCTTTTACTCGTATTAGTTCGACTTTAGAAATATGCATATAATCCCCTATAATTCCGCATCCAAGTAGAATGCACCTGCGTTAGTCCATATACCACTTACGTTACCATTGCCCGGTGAGCCTGATGTTGTACCAAGGAATGCCACACCGCCATTAGTCATGTTAAGTACAGCGAGCGCCGAAAATGTGTAGTCAGCTCCGCCAAACCTATGCCCCATACCACTCCAAGTGATTGTTGGCGTTGTTCTTAGGGTGGCAGGCAATGAGATTTGGAAATTGATGCCGGTAACGAAACCTGCCGCAAAAACGGCATATCCCTGTGCGGTGTCTCGTACCTTGATGTAATAACGCTGTGCTAGGCAAAGTTCCTCAGCAAATGGGCGTGGTGTGAATGTTGCGGCTGTACCACCGACATTAAGCATGACCTCACTAATCCAAAAATCATCACCGACTGTTATAGTGCCGTCATCTACCCAGATAACTACAGCCACGTTTTTCATGCTGGCGGTATCAATGGCGACATTTTCAATCGTGTAGCGAGCAAATGAGTTGGTCAGTGCTAGGTTGACCGGCACATTTTCCATAGTCCAGTTTGTTGCCCATGTAGGGTTTGTACCGTTCTGCGCCCATGTGCTAATAACGTCTGATGTAACTGCATCCGCTGTGCCTGTCCATGAAAGGATTGCACAACGCAAGTTGGCGATTTCTGAGCTGACCGTCTTAGCATAAAAGCTCAGGCTAACATTCTGATTGGCAAGCTGTTTTGCATCCTGAGCCTCTAGGATGTTTACAATCGCTGCTTGGTTGTTGGCGGTGGCATTCGAGCATTTAAGTGAGTTGGCCGCACCTGATGTTGGTACAGCGGTATCTTGGGCAAATGTCCACGAGCTGTTAGCCTCTTGCAAAGCATTCCAGCGATCTGCGATATACAAGTCATCGGCTTGAGTAAAGCTCGTGCCACGTTGCCATACATCAAAGTTGCCGTTAATGAGTAGGTTGTTACCCACAGCGAATTGCCCAATGACGAAATCCTTGAGCTGTTGCATAGTCATTTTCTTGGTCTTGAGTGGGCTGGTGGGGTCAGAAACGCTGGCATCATCGAAAGGCAAAACATCGGTTGTTTCAGGGGTATCTGTTAATGGGGGTAGTAGATGTATTTTAGGCATATGCTTATTCCTTTTGTAATTATATCACTAACTTGGCGTTGCTGGGTTATTGATTGTCTGCTCATTCAACAAATCACGGTTAATGCGTTGTATCTCATCATTCATGCGAATTGGCATTTTGCCTAGCGTCAGCACCACAAACTTGTTGTGCCACTCACGGCGCACGATTGGCTGTACGATGGTATCCATAAAGTTGTGGTAGTTCTTAAAGCCGATGGTCTTGCCGGGCGTAAGTAGCGTGGTATCCATTGCGGTTACTGGCACGATCACTGATAGGTTTTCAGCCTCATCTGCGTTTTCAGCAATAAAGCTATTACCGATTGCGTCAGCCGTTGCCGTTACGGTCATGCGGTTATCTGACTTAGGCATTGTGCGAGTGCCAAAGGCAGATGCACTGCTACTGTCATTGTAGTCTCGATAAAGATTTACGCCGGGCGTAACTTCGCCACCTGTTAGCAATAGGTAGTTTTTCACTTGCTCGATGCTCAACTCTAAATCAACATCAATGGCATCCGTACCATTCACGATGGTATAGTCAGCTGTTTGTGAGATTGGGAAAATGTCTAGCTCTGCCGTACCCAGATCAACATAAGCCGCATAACCAGATGGCGACATATCCAGCACCTTTTTGATAACGTCAAAAATGAATGCCACAACAAATGTGTAGGTGAGTGATTGCCCTGTCGTAACGAAATTGCCCTCAGTAACCAAGCCACCACGATTATTGTAGTCAGTGAGGATTGACCGCATCATGCCGGTAACAGGGTCTTGGCTTGAGTAAGTCGCTGTGGTGGTTGGCGCACCGCTCTTGGTCTTAAACCAAAGGTCGCCTGTTTCCACGCTCCATGAGCCACCGCCTGAGCCACCGCCGTAATTAGAATTGTATTTAGTACCGTCAGTGTAAACGCTGGCACTGTTAAAGAATATATCTATTGACTGCCCCTGATCTACCCAAACACCAAAGAAATATGAGCCGTTAGGATTGACGTTTACCAGCTGTGGAAACTCAAACTGTATTTCCGTACCAATGCCCACGCTGACAACTTGGCTGGCACTACCTAGCAGGTTGCCATTTGGTGCATCGTACAGAATGACCGTAACATTGGCACTACCACGTAATAGCAGGGAAATCGCACCTATGTTGCTCACGGCGCCACCTGCCACGAATGATTGACCGTACACGTTCCAGCCACCGCCCTTTGGACCGTTAACAACGCTGGTGCAATATCCGTTTTCAGTAGTCTGCACAATGTCATTGGTATAGGCGAATGGATAGCCACGAGCAATTAAGTTGTTCAGGTCTAGCCCATCACTCAACACCATCACTTTGGTATAGCTATTGCCACCAGCAAACTTTGGCTTAACCTTGTTCATTTGGCCGCTAAACATCAGCTTGCCGTTAGGATACCAGTAATTGTAAATCCAAATCTTTACACGGTTGCCGTTTTTAAATATGGCAGTCTCAGCATCCTCACCACGAGCTAGGATGATCGAGCCGATTGTCGCAACAAGCGGTGCACCTGTGCCAGTAATAATATCCAAGCCATCGCCAGTGATGATGTTTTCGGTAGTCAGTAGGTTATCAGCTCTCACGCCACAGGTGATTTCGATGCTTGAGCCAGCACTACCCAAATCCTGTGGGAAAGTGAAAGGGCTAGTAACCTTTGGTAATTCGCCAAGGTATTTGCCATCGTTTGAATAAACTTTGTATGCAACTCTGGTTGGTACATCCATGGCCGCACCAACAATATCAATGTGCCAGTAAACAGATACCTTGAGCGTATCAATGCTGGCGATGCCATCACCGCCTGAGACATCCTGTACCTCTAGTGATACCGTCAGGGCTGCTAAACTGGCTCTGCTGATGCTTGTTGCACCCCAAAGGTCAGTTGGACCACCCAGCGTTTGAGGGAATGCCCCACCAGCTTTAGATGATGTGCCTGCTGCGTTTAGTATTACAGTGCTGTAACAGCCAGTCTGCGTACCATCAAT
>JAOYMO020169737.1:0-33388 GCA_025802455.2 Iodosphaeria phyllophila | reverse complement strand
CCTGCCCGGCGTGTTGTCAGAAACGCATTATTGAGCTGCATTTATCTCATCATCTCTTCATCTTGAAAGTGGATACCAAGCCGATGTCGTGGCAGTTGTCTTAAAGCTGAGACGTCACTCGGCAAGAAGGATGTTTCAATTCGTGGGGGGATTGAGACTAGCAAACTTACTGTGACAGATCACCTCGTGATTTTGTGCAGTTGTTGACCCGAACCCAGTCCGTCACGATGCTAAGCAAGGGAGTAGTCACCCCCTTGGGGCCAGAGGGCCAGACTACACAGTACCTGAGATGTGAGATGCGCCCAATCACACGGGCCAAAATCCGTATTGTGGCTTGTCAGATTGGGGGCACCCCATGCCGTAGTAGATATGGTCTCCTGGCATACAAGGAGATAGGACACGGCAAGTATTTGTCGGCAGGCATTAGTGGCAGGGCAACTGAGTCTTCTTGCTGTACTTGCCGCCTCCATTGCCTGTTGGTTCAGGATTCTTAGTACGCCAACTTCTTCCGCCACTGCTGTAGGAAGCTAAGGCCCACGACTTAGCCCAATGATACCGGCTTTTCTCGCCAACTCCAGTTTGATTGATGCTTGATCGTTACTGTCAAATCGCACTTTATCTTGTATTTTGGGCCCTACATTTACCAGAGCAGGCTGGGATTCGATTCGGGCCTGTTGCTTGTATCGTTTGACCAGTGGGTCTGCCCTACTGTACGATAACCATGATGGTGACAAAAAACATGCGGGCAGAATACCATTAGGTTTCTCTCCCACCTGCCTGATGTAAATTGCCTAGAGAGCATCTCGCGTCCATACCGAGGCTCGCTTAGGCTGGGAGCCGCGCATAACGCTGTTCGTTCGGCCTAAAGCCACATGATGCTGGATCTATTCATGTGGATGCTCAAGGAACCAATACTTAGACATGACCCCGAAAGATGTAGCGACTGGAGTCCGGTCACCAATAGAGGCCCGTGATTTCTATCATCGTGGCGGTAAGTGGCGTACCTATCGCGAGCCGCGAATTGGCATAACCCTACTCCTAAATCTCTCGCCATCGATACCCGTTTGTGCTCTAGCACATGAATCGAGCCAGTGGATTCCATGCTCAAGAGTCCGGGTAACTGAGCCCATGAGGGGCAGATGCGTCTTAATCCCCAAGGATTTCCAAATGCATATCTCGTTTTGGGGATATTTTGATGGACGATGCGGCTACCCAGACGTCTTTTAGAATAAACGGCAGCAGAACGGAGCGGTTGAGGTTCACATATTGCCAAGTGGCAAGCAAATAGGGCAGGATGTTCTCTCCTAGCTGCCAGTGTGAGAAGAAGTTTTGTGAATAAAGGGCCAATATTTCAACCCGCAGATTGTTCTGGAATGGATGTTTTATGATTTGCTTTGACGACACTTCGGCCAATCAGATATGGTGCCAGTTTGCCATTTGAGGAACCCTTTCCTCCTCGCCGTTATGATGAGTATCGTGAATGAAGCGTTGGGGTTGATGCAAGCACTACATCTATGCGGGAGGAGAAAATCAAGGCATGATCAGTTCCAAGTGACCTGGGGGTGCATTTCGCGAGTAATTGTGAGCCAATTAAGGCATCACAAACATTTTGCCATGCATATTCAATTATTGACGTAGCTAGCACGTTGATATGGCAAATTATTAGGGTACAGGAGAGACATGCGATGTGGTGCAACTCCATCTCTTCACGAGACTGTCAGAGTGGATGAGTAGTGTCTTGAAAGTAGTCCCAGCTGGAGCAGGATGGCTCAGATTCCTGAGGCGTTGATCCAAGCTGGTAGCTTTCCCCGACAGACTTTTAAGATGGAAATTCAATCGCCGAATGAGCTGCGTGATTGAAACTGCAGCGTTGCTGTGTATCTATTGATCGTAGGCCACTGATGACTACCGTACGTTGGATCTGGATACGGCTTGATGTCGAATGCGACATGATGAAGGGGGAAAGTCACAGTGATTCCGTCATGTCAGACAGGTCGGCGTGTTTCTGGCATCTGCATGTCATTGTGTTGCGCTGTGGCGTCATCACACAAGTAGTCAGAAGTACTGGTACGCCGATAATTTAGAGCTAGCCTTGCAGTACCCCACTATCCTCTTGACTGTGGGCTGCTCGCGCTCGAACAAGAATTCGGCGGAGCACGGCCAGCCCGCACTCAAGGGAACGTACGCTGTCGGAGAAGTCTGAGGTACGCAAGAGAGATTGTCGTGTTTTCCCTTTTGAGCGACAAACTCTAACGCGCGGTAGAGGCGCGGCTCGCACGTGTTTCTGTGATTCAGCAACAGTTTTTCAGCCTGACACACTCGAAATCTAGCGTGCTTTAAGGCGGAACAACACCGGGGCCAGTGCCATCCATACTAGCGCTGTTAGAACAGGGACTATATGGTAGACACCTGTCATAGTGATGGGCGTCTGTTCTGCAGGCGAAACTTCATGGCTCGTCCATATCTTTGGGTCTGCGAGGGATTCTGATATTCACTATCCATCATTGCGAATCTCGGCGTCAAATGTGTAGGCTCAGTGGCTAGATGGTTCTTTTTGTTCGGTTGTCTAACACAGGAGGACGTTCCATGCGCTGCGCAACCCGTGGCCAGACTTTGGATTTAGCTACATCCAGTAAGGAGGCTGAATCCAACGATCTCGCTACGTTGGATTGATATTGACTTCCACCACGGCATATTGGAAAGTGATGAGCGACTATGCCCTTACGAGACCCCTTTTCGTTTTTCTTTTTTCATTCTTGAAGTGATGGAGAGCGCGGCGATGTTTCAATGTTAAGTGCACGCAAAGCGCCCAGCAGTGTGAACAGTACAGTTTACAGGGATATCGAATGTTAGCAGGCTACTTACTAACGCTATTTGGCAGGTCATGTACGACATCGGTTCACGATGTGACCGGATACCCCGAGATAGGATGATGATAGACTTCCCGTCCCTCAAACATGTCACAGTAGCATATGAAGGTGGCTTCAAAATGGTTATCTCTACGGTATCACACGCCACACAATAGACTCATGCGCTCTTCTTAAGCGCTCTGTAGAGCTTCTGCAAAACCAGTAATGGGTGCAAACAAATGAATATCAAGGTAGTGATTGTTCAGAAGCAGCGCTCAGACATGGGCTTTTGCACAGAATCCGACAGATTCGTCCCCTTAGATCATTCACACGCCCACATTGACCCTGATTGAGATTCCACGGAATATTTCAGGCTAATCGGTGGTCTTCCTGAAATCCTACTCGTAATTTGAGCATACTGTAAGTGTTCCGCGCTGGCATTCGATACCCCTACGGGCTGTACTAATATTACGTATGATGAATTTCTCCAACACCAGGTTCAAAGAGGCACTACAATGCTGGATTAGCTCGTAATTTATCGCCGGTACCATACTTTATTACCTGTACTCCAGGTTCTGGGTTTTCACACATGTCATAGCCTCGATTTTGCGGTGCCGGGACGTACAGTAGTGATTCGTATTGGAATCCCAGTATCTTTCAATATTATGACGTTCCTGGCTGCTCTACGCTATGCGATGAACTACCCTAACGTGAACAAAACCTGGACACTTAGTTAGCAATTTGGACTTGATAGACACGATAATCGGCAGCGAAATACAGTGCACTCAGCTTATGGAGAATAGCGACGGAAAATAGGATTAATAAAGCATTGCGGTAGGTCATGTATCTGCCGGTCGTCTTGTCTTGAAGATCATGTTCTCGCTTATTGCAACCTACTGTGCGGCAATGAGCTTGCTGGTATCCCCTGAGCTATCAAGTGCTCCACTGACCAAAAAGACGGTGCTTTTTTTTGTTGGTTGCATTGAGTTCTCCGATAGCTAAGGGGATGAGCTAACAGGACACGATACCCCGGAGGTATGTACAGTCAATGCACCATCTCCCGCAGCTTGGCATACAGAATTATTGGTACTACCTACCAGCATTCTTCCTCGACCGTACACAGTGTTATGTATCTACCTGGTTCTTTGCATGGCATGGTGTGCAAGAAGGGAGCTTGGAGGAAGGAAGAGCGTTGGAGATTTGTTCGACTTCGATTTTGCGGTATTCGCTCATCCGGGCCCGGGCTGCCCTTGCAAATCGGTGGCTTCTACCGCTTCAAGACACGGCACGCGTGATCTCACACGAAATTTCCATGGCTCCCTCGAATCTCCACAATACTCATTTCCCAATTGTTCCACCAGACTTCGATACTACTTCGAGAACCACCATCGACGGAAGCGAAATTGCAAGATCATCGGTGGCGGTCATGGACAAGGCTTGGTTTTGATGATCTGCACTAGCGCTGACTTGCTGGCCAACTGCCGTCGACTTGGATGGTCAAACACCTAGTCCCAGTATTCAGGAACAGAAACGGTAGCGCCCATACGGCGTACGATACCTAATCGAGTATGAAGAAGTGTGGTTCCTCCACCATGCTTCCCATCGAAGAAGGGACGCGCAGGGATCCTTTTTATTGATTTACTACCGGCACCGATACTGTGCATGGGAACCCCGTCTTTTAGATTTTCTGAAATTACTGGCGTTGTCGAGCCGGAAGTCAATCTACCTGTAAATGATTATCCAGGGAACGTCATGCACAGAAGGTTCTGGTAAAGCGGTACCACAGCTGTTCAACCGGCTCCGTCTTTCTTTCCTTCATTCTCGGCAAATTATTCCGATACGCTTTAAAGAACCGTGGCTCACCTGGGAAGATGGCAATACGGATGGAAAACATGGAAAGGGGGTTTAAATTTATTTCTTGACAATAGCTTGAAATTGCAATCCCAAAGCAGTTCCGAAAAGCGAGAGGAATGGGCAATCGCTAGCGTAGCAGGCACCACACCGTATGTATTGGCAGCGAATTGGCCTTGTCCGAAATGTCCGGGGCCATGAGGGGAAACTGCAAGGTTTCCAAAAGGTGATCAACTAAGAATACTGTATTACCCATCCCACTCTTGCGGCTAGGGCGGGTTTAATGCGTCACTCGCCATCGAAACCGGCAGTCTGGTCTCTTTGTCGTCATGTCTCAGTTGCGTCGGTACGGGTGGGACATACCGTTCACCCCCAACAGAGTCGCCAGGATTGCACTTAGGAGCTACTGTGGAAGCAATCGCTGCGTAGCATTAGACCAGCATCTAACCAAGTTGAGTGACAAGAATCGGTGCTTTTTGCACCTTCATCGGGGTATGTGTCGCTAATATGTTTTGAGGTCATGACCCTTCTTCTGGAGGTTAAGTACCAAATCGACGATGGAAAATTGAATTATAGAGATAGTCTAGGGTCGAGCGGCCAATTGTGCAGACAGTACCAGGGAGAAACCACCAGGAATTCTATTCATCCCATCGACTCCACAAGCTTTCAAATCGGATTGTCAGCGTTTACCACCATCTCGGGTCGTGAGATGTGACATTGATGTACAGTATCCTTCAGGTAACACGGAGCATTACGGAAGCCTTGATGCATTCTTAGGGTGTTTGGAGGACCGCCGGCTGCTGATGTTCTGCAGCCGTGATAATAACGTGGCACACATCACTGTGGGCCGTAAGGAGTAGTGGGTCCGTCAACATGTCAGTTTACCATTTCTGGTTTAGTGTGACGGATATGCTAGGGCCTGACTTGATAATCCAGCTTCATCATCAGCAACCTTGCTTATGCAGCGTGCAGTGCGCAGCGTGACATGTCAGTGGGAGTTGGCGCGCCCCCTTGTCCCGGGCGCCCTCGCTGCGGTAGCGCTCGCTTCTCGCGAAGAGGGCCGCATGATGGGCCGCAGGTGGCTCCCATCCCTTGACGACAGAATTCGCTCGCCTAAGGCTTACTTATCAGTGGCTGTTACCCCGCAGTAGAAATATGTGCTATGTATGATGGAGGTTTCTCAGCTTGTGTGTGATGATAGCTTTAGCATGGCAACCAAATAGGGGTTCAGCCAGATGCTGAGGGGCTTTCGATATCTGTATGTTGTGGATTAAAATATGCATTCGTTCTTATTTTAGTGTCTCCCAGAACATCACTATTTAGATAACGAGAGCCTGCATGCGGTCCAGAGGATGACGGGCTGTGACGGGAGAGCAGTGTCATTGCCCTTGCATATTACTATGTTTCCTTACTGGATACTTGGAGATTCGCGCTGGCTACATGCATGCTGGATGGTGTCGAGCCTCGATACGGTATTGATTCGGGTGAGCCAAACGGATGTTGTGGATGGCATCATGAGGTTGTCGTCACCGCGGGAGCTAAGCCTAAAGTAGACATCTGGATAATTTGAAAACACCAAAATTGTACGTTGGCTACCGGTGTAAATATTTCATCCCTGTCCAGTACTGGTAGGGGTCCCCGTACCCCTGTATCGTAAAGTAAAATTCTTCACGATAGCGATGATTGCGTTGGAAGAGGGACTTTACTTTGCGGTGCAGGGGTGTGAGGACCCCTGACTGTATAGAGCAGGGATGTGTTATTTACATCGGTAACCACAGTAGTCGTCGTTTTTTGGGGTGGGGGGTCAGACTGTGAGTACCGTGTAGTTTGCAGTAGCCTGAGAGTTTGTATACCGCCAATCGATGAGCCGGCAGCAGCAGCAGCACGCAATCTGCACATAATCACGGCGGCTGCGATGAAATTAGCTTCGTGAATCGGGGGAATGAAGCCCACCGCTATTACCCCGAGTCAATGACTTGGCTACTGGTATCACTCTTTCGCCAGCCAGTATCCTAGGAACAGGATCTGTTTTTTTTGCAAAAGCAATATGCGTACTGACGAGCGTTCCCAATATCTGGATTCTCACAGAATGACGATTTGACGTACAGCGGAAGTAAGCCGACTCCAGTCCTTTGGGTAAAGGTGATGGCAATTATTGATGCAGTGCTGTATGGTAATTTCAACTTAACATCTCATTCAAGTTAAGAGCTGTGCAACGTGGTTGACATTATTCATCTCGAGTTGTGTCAATCAAATCAGAATGAGTCTGTAGCCAAATCTCAATGTCATTGCGTTTTGAACATGTACTCATCGTATCAAGCTCCTGATTGGGTTGCATCAAATCCTTTTGGCACCGACACCGACACCGACAATGCATACAGTAGAATCCAACAGTTGATTGTGCTTCTAGAGCGTTGGTATATCTTTATTTGAATTAGAGAAGCCAATATTTGGGGAAGAAAACCATGTCGTTGATGCTTTTAATTGTTTTGGCTGACTCAGCTTCAAATCAATGGCGGAGCCCGGCGAATGTTCCAAGCTCTGTGACTTGAACAGGTTGGTATTAGCAAGTAGATATCGGCTATGTGGATGCACCAATATGTCTGCAAGCCGAGCTTTGTCCGGATCATCGCTTGACACAGATTAGTTCGTGCCATGTCCACCATGTTAAGTTGCTTCGGGAGTTGTTTTCGTTGTAATTGGGCAGAATTGCGGGAGTCAACTCTCCAGGCTTGGTCGGTCAGCCTGGTCAAAACGCTAGTTGGGTCTTCATGCTGGCTGAATGACGAATGACGAACCTCGCCAATCTTTCCAATGTACTTATTATACGGTCCAAATATGACATCGCCTGCAGAGGTCTCTTTGCGTCAGGCCGCGCATCCGCAGGACATGCGTGGCTCGCAGATGTTCTTCGACCGTTGACTCGGTCAAGACTTGCGAGGATATCTCTCCACATCAAGTGCAGATGTTCTTGATTGGAGCCTGCCACTCTCTCAGCCGATCCTGCCAGACATGCGACTGCGAGCGTGCCTAGCAGGCCAACCAGAGGTGCAAACTAGAGCTGGGCTACGGACATTGAAGTTGGTTGGGCGCGGGAACGCCCCTCGGCCACGGCGCCAAGATGCAAGCAATCAATCAACTCAACAGTGACAAGCCTTGACCGGTCCTGGCCCGTGACCCCAAGCCGCGAAACTAGCGAAGACTTTGCTTGAAGCATTGCAGGACCCAACCTCACAAGCAGTCACGGTGAAGACACATGCTACCGGTTTTGTACAGCGAGAGGATGATAAGTGCAGCAGATCGCTGAAGCCCGACTCGGCTCTTCCCCGCCCAGCCGCACGTTGGGCTGGTGATCATGGAGGCGATTCAGGACCATCACACACTACTCAATATTCCGCGACAGAGGCGGTCAAAGTTACAAGGGTGACACTTGAGTGTAACTTTGCTGCTTCCTCTTTCGCCTTTGGCAACGCTCGTCCTCGCGGGCGCGGCTGTTCGTCAGACATGACCATGTCGTGCTGCCCGTCTCCCTCAAAATGTCCGCGCTACATGCGCATGCAAGAAGGTCGTTGGCAGGCCAGTGATGCAGACCTGGGGAGTTACAACGCGGCGGGCCAACAGTCAACGGCTTTAGACTGAAGAGATGGTAAGCCCTGAGCGTGGGCCTTCAGGGTCCGGACCTTGACGTCGCCTCTCCGCACCATCCCCTTGGCCGTGTAACGTGGTCGCCCGGGGTCCGCCCCAGATTTTCTCCAAATGGCATTGGTTCGGACCATTGGGGTGGCAAATTCGCTACATGCAGGCCCGTTAACATGTAGAGAACTTTGGCAGCAACCTCGTGGTGCGCGTCTCTCTGTAAAGACCTTACTAATTGATGTTAACGTATAGAGCATGCCAATTAATGTTATATCTGTTCTTAGTGCAATACAGATTGTGATGTTTACCAATTCTTCCGTAGAGCGAGCTATGACGATATCACGATATCACGTCCTTTACGTTGGTATAGTACGGTTGCTCCGCCTTCCGGTGGTAGCTGGTCCATACCACCCCGGGCGACCACGTTACACAGCCAGGGGGATAATGTACTGTAAATTCCTACTACTCACCTACTTGGTATTCGTACGGTAGGGAAACCTGGATTTCTTTGGCTTTTTCCCCCAGCCTGCGGGGGTGAGCGCGTGACGGAAAATGGAAGCAGAATAACCTGGTCGGCAGAGCAGGGGTCATGGCGAATAGGTGGTTTTCATGCGGGCACTGGCCGATACGGCAGTGAAAGAATCTGAAAGGAAGTTGCAAATTCTCAACGCTCAGGGCCAGCATACTGTACTTCAATATGACCAAGGGAGACCTGGTACAACAGCTGTTTGGTCTTGCATGCACTGTCCTGGGAAGGGAAGGATTTGGAGCCCGCTCAAATCCATGTCACCACTTAAAAAGTGCCTGCAGGGTTTGGGGTGACCATGTCTCCACTTGATAGAACGGAGTTACAGTCAACCCTGTACATAGCGATCAAGTCGGCGGTCCCAATTTTGATCGTTTACGCGCCCAGGTTACCCTCACCGAAAGAGTGCCCTCTGAGACACCTTAATGTGCCAAAATTCCACCATCATAGTGGCTAGTTCATAGAACAACCCAATATAGTGTTATTTTGAAAGTCGATGATGATGAAAACTCTTGCAGAGCACGTTCAGGCCCTGATCGCCTCTCTCGAAGATTGAATCTCTAGTCCGTGAATGCTCCGTATCATACTGAACACGCCTGAGCAAACCTGACAGGCGGAGATGCTTAAGTGAGCCCCAGTTCAACCCGAAAGGCCTCTTTGAAGCTAAAAGGAAATGTCACATTCGACCCACATACCGGCCGGTCTCATGTACTGTAGATAAGAAGGTAGGCTGGCTGTTTGCCACACAAAATAGAAGATGGAAACTGCCTCGTTTCGTCGAAAAAAGGTCCTATAATCAACGCAAAGTTCCTTGGATCAGTGAGTTGACTAAGAATAATTTTTTATCGTTACCTCCAGGGTTATTACACCCAGGGTATCGTTACCTGGAGGATCATTGTGTGCAAGGTTGACTGTATGACTACCCCCCTGGCTAGCTAGAAAAGAAGAATTTCGAAAAGGCCTGACAGCTAGCTCATATCCTAGATTCTGGACGTTCCGTTCATGTGAGTACAGTCTTCCGGGGTATGAAAAGTTAGCGCGATACTTACTAACGCTATCTGACAAGTTATGCGCGCAGCATCGGTTCAGCTGTCCAAGGGGTTTCTAATGGACCGGTTATCCCGCGGTACGTTTATCATAGATTTTCGCTCCTTACACAAGTTCTAACAACCGATAGAGCTGCGTTGGGAAACAAAAAGAAACCTATTAGATACCACATACGGAATAGTAGACTCGCAGGTTCTTTTCCGCAGCTTCAGAGAAACATTTGCAATACAAATAATGAGGGCAAAGCGACAAAAAATTGAGGCAGTTGAAGTTGTGAAGGAACAGCCCTGGAACATTAGACGTTTTTACGGATTGACAAGCTCATCCTCTGGGGCCATCCACGCGCAATTCAGTTAACCACAACGATAGACTACAGCATATTGAACCAATTGATGGCCTATTTCAAACCGCACTCCGCAGAGTGAGCGTAAAAGTTTCGAGCTAATATCCCGTACCCCGGAAGACTGTGCCTGGAGACGCATCGCTGAGAGCAGGAAGAACAGGTACACAGTAGGGCAGGCAGGCGTGGGACCCTAGCAGCCACCACATTGGGGGCCTGCGGGGACGACTTTGTCGCTGTGTGGTTGAGGCTGGGGGGACGAATGCTGTGAACCTGGAGACTGCACGCACTCCGGCCTTCATAGCTGTGGGCATTACAGTGCATACAGTATGATATTGCCTCCTCCGTACTGGCATTGAACAATAGCATGGTGGCTAGCTGTTGGCTGACGATACCTGTGTATCTGTGTTCGCGACCACGGCCTAGCTTACTCAGGATCCTCGCTGCAGATTTCTAGTGGCCTTCCTTTCACGATTTTTCCGCATTTCCGCACCGACTAGGAGGATAGACTGCCATTCTAGGTTAGCATTCCTACAGATGAGAGGAAGGAGAACGGCATCAACTATGACACGGCTCAACAAAGCTTAGTCTCAACCAGGCTAGGTTTTGGAATCTCACACCCGCACCTTGTGCATTTCGCCAACCCCAGCATTTTGGAAAGGGACTTCCCGTATCCATCACGCAAGCCCGGTACGTACTGACGACGAGGGTTGCCACTGGCCATCCATCTGCACCACATCCCACTGCTGATCTCCATCCACACTGCCGAATCCTGGATAGCAAGCAACACTGTTTCGTCAGGTTATTCCCTGGCAGCTGGTTCGATCCCCTTTCACTGTACGCTTAGCTTCCTGCCTGCTTCGAAGACATTGGCTGCTGCTTGCATTTTTGAACCTCAACTATTTGTCACAGACCCACTTGTACTTGATATCCTATCTACCCCGTTGTAACCTGAGACTTCACTTGCAAGGCATACTTCTGTAAAGTGACATTACACTACATTGCTGATGCTCGCGCTGGCGTGGTCATTCCTGATTCTGCCTTGTAACCATCATCTCGATGCCTGCTTGAAACTTGGTGGTGTTACCTGTCTCGCCATCTTCCGTTCGATATCTCTAGCAGAGTCCCTGGGTTGAATTTTGCCGCGACATTGTGAATGTTACGAAAAAGCCAAGGAGGAGGAAGAGAGAAAACTTGACAACATCAATCGCCCAGCCTTCCAGTTATAACACCAGCTGGGATCACATCTGGCGTGGCTGCCTTGAAGTGGCACTCACATCCAACTGATCTCTTGGCCTATCGTGGACCCTATTCAAACAAGACCTGATCGCCATCTCGTGAAGGTGATAGATCGAGATACGAGAGTGGAACAGGTGAGGACCCAAGTCTCCTGTCAAAGTGCAGAGATCGGTTAGAGCAGTGAGTGTGACCTGAAGCACGTTCGCACAAGTTCATGCTCGAGCCTTCAAAACCACCAGCTAGCTGAAAATCGGGTCTCAATGTCGCAAAGGTCATCGGCGGGCCGCCCCGCGTCACGCCATCCATCAATATCGCCAACTGCTTCACTCCATACACCGCCAAGCAACTCTCACCAAACGGGTATGAGAAGCGGGGGTGATATGCCAATCGGCCATGGTCCTCAGCAAAGCTCCGGAATCTCCAGGAATAACGGCGAGCGGCCGCTGCCTTATCCACCACGGGGCTTGGGTGTACATAATATGTTGAATCCATCAGACGCCCAGGCAACAACAAGGACGGGCATCGTGACAGGACCAAATTCTACCGAAACCCCGAATGCGAACCCGAACCAACCCACTGGCCCGTTCGTATCGTGCCCGTCAACCCCCCGACCCCTTTTGTTTTCCGCACCTGCCATGGGCGACTCTCGGGGTGATTTGGCATCGTCACACCGGCATCCTTCCTCGGTCGTACCTACTTTGGATCGAGGCATGGAACGCAGACATTCCAGCGCCGTCCATTCATTGCCAGGCACTATGGGAGCTCCGCGCCGGTATTTGACGCCTAGATCTCCTCGATCGGGCAGTCTTGGACAAAGCTCGAATTTTCGCCCACTGAACCCACCGACAGGACAGTATTTCCCAGCAAATGGACCAGGTCCCGTCAGGCCTTTTCCAGGTGAGGGCGGACAAGAGCCTCCATCGCGTCAGGGAGCAGGTCAGCAACAACAACCGCATTTTTCCGGCATGCCAAGCAACGGTCCCAACCATCCACCCGGTCCTCCACCCCCGCCTGGGACTTTGCCAGGCTCCAGAGCCTCGCCCCGCTCATTAACGCAGCTCAACACTGGTCCTTTCCCAAGTATGACACAACCGCCCCAGGGCCCGCTTCAAGGCCCGCCTGCCGACCCGAACCGTCCTCTGGATTATCAACATCCGCCGGCCTTCATGTCGGGAACTCCCACGGGCCGAGGATTCCCTGCATCTACCGGTATGACGACACCAGGGGACTCACAATATTCTGGAAGTATGAGCTGCGGCGGTGGAGGAGGTCAAACACCCGCAACGGCGGTGAAGTCTGGGTCAGGATCCGAGGGTCAGTATGCAGTGAAGATCACACCATCCCACGGCGAGGAGATTTTCGTACCGGTCGACGTGCATCAAGCGTCGCGGCAGGCTGACGAAAAGAGATTACGCAACGCAGGGGCATCAGCAAGATTTAGGGCGCGGAAGAAAGAGAGGGAAAGAAACCAAAGCGTCTCGATTCAAAAACTCGAAACGCAGAACCGGGATCTGGAGAAAAAGGTCGAAGATTTGGAAACCGAGCGCAACCACCTTCGTTCCGATAGAGACCGATTACGTGACCTTGTTTACCGGACGCCTGGCATCAGCGAATTGGCTTACCAAGGACCGATAAGTCCCAGCACCCCTAGGGCCGTCGGACCTCCCCCGCCGGGTGGACGTGGTGCTTCCTTCTCGGACCGGAGCGTACTCAATAATTCGACGATACCACCACCTCCTCCATTACCTGCGGCGGCCTACGGAGCGGCCGACCCCATGACTGGGGAGCGTGCTTCCAGACGGCGGCGAACTGACCCACACGTGGAATTTGGGGGGCCCGCTTACCTTCCAACCGCGGGTTCTCTCCATCACCCACAGCACTCATCCCACAACATTTCACAATCACAGCCGGGAACACCGAACACAGGAGATCGGACCTCTCGCCTCCCACCACTTCGCCTCGACCACCCTCCGTCCGAGCCGAACTCCGCCGTTACACCATCACAGAATTTACCTCCCTTCAAACGTGAACCATACGAGTCAGGCTGGGCCAGCAAACCCAATGGACCTCCTCCCGGTCCAAACCCGCCACGTTAAACGGAGCTATCAGCAATTACTGGAAGCTGGAAATGCCGATCAGACCAGGCATTTGAAATGGAGATCACTATGACGTGGGAGTTATATTGACTTTTTTTTACTAACATTTGACATAATGCATATTCTTTTGGCGGTAAATTCGGCATATTTCAAGATCAAGGCCTGGCCACGATGAGTCATGGAAATCAGTAAAATCGAAGGGGTCAGGGCATTAACGACTACGACAAGAAAGATGACAAGGATATTTCGGGCGACCGAGGTTAACGATTCTGAGCTTTACAGCGGAATTGCGGGCAATGGGATTTTGTGTTATATATACTGGAAGGAAGAGGATGTATATTGCTTGCTCGTCGGACGAGGAAAAGAGAAGACCAAGCGCTGGCGTCGAGAGCTGTGTCATCCTGTCCTCTCATTTCACCACTCTCAGCATTTTCATACTTTTCCTTCAGAGATACCCAGAGCTTATGGTCCAGTTCCTTCCCTTTGTTGGCGTTGCTGTTTACATTGTGGTGACGCTATAAGCTAGCATCTTGTTACTAGAGCATTCCATCTGACATCGACTTGGCATTTCATCGGTTATCAATTTGATTCATGTATTGGTGTCAGGTGGAGGTTTTTCTTGGCTGGAGTTAAGGAGCAGATTTGAATTTGAAGGGATCGCGTTACATGGGCTGAAATAGGTGGTTGAGGATACCTTTGGGAAGCAACGGCGGCACCACTTGCTATTGTTCCTTTGGATAACTTATGAGTTTTAGATATCAGATTGCAAAAACTAAATCCATTTTCACATACTTGTGGCAAAGGTGTACATGATAAATACAGGAAAGCTAACACAGAAACAGACGCAATGGCGATGCTGTAGTTGATGCTGATGTTGCTTTTGATACCCATCATCGGATTATCCATAGCCATGTATTGTTTATACATAGCCGCTTCGGAGCACCTTTCACGTATTACTCCGGGTCACTATCCTTGGATTGACACGTCTGTTGCTTCAGTATGCATTCTATGATAAATCGCTGGGTCCTCAACACCGTCTTGGCCAACCAAGTACCGATGAGGTTGCCATGCTCGCTCAAGCCATCCGCGGAGACGCTGGTCATGGATGCACCATCAACGACTTGTAATGTTTTGCTAGAAGCAGGCGAAAAGTTCCCAGGAGATGGAAAGGCATCAGTAACAACCCGGCTATCAATTTACTGTAAAGACTACCGTATCAGCACTCATAGCGTTGCAGACTGCCTTGCTGACCCCCTTTCTTTCGCCGAAGGCATTCCAGCAGAGTATCATCATTCAATGCTACAAGTCAGCTATGGCTGCCAAGTTGGAATTTAAGCAATAGTGAGATCGCAAGAATACGTGACTACGGTGTGATTGGCAGCTCTATAACCCCCTTTTTATAACATGGGGAATATATCCCGATATGTATGACTGTATGCGTGCCATATGTGCCACATGTTTCTTGTCCGTATCGTGCCTTTATAACTAGACTACTGTGCCGTATTCAATACTGGTCGTCGGGAGTCGAGAATCTATGAGCATGGTAAAGTGAAGGCTGGAGAATCGGGAAAGCCAAAAGTCGGTGACTGCTGCTCGATACCGAAACCACACACCGCCGCACCGGTACAACCTGCTGTATGCTTATCACTGTCAGCGGGGATTATTCCTTGTTTCATTGCACGGGAATGCATGACGGCTGGTAGCCGACTGGCCACTTTGATGCTTCGAGCGAGTTACCTGTCACTTGTCACTATCCCGCACCAGCCATCCTTGCGTCTCGCTTAAGTGCGTTGAGTACGCCACCACCACATGGTGTTACTGTGATACAAGTATCCCTGCTTGATAGAATCCGACAAAACGCAAGCAACGCGAAACTCCGGTACAGTACTAAATACTACACAATTCTACATGGATGCTGAGGCCGGAACGGATCTGATTGTGCCGGGCATCATGAAGAAATATCTGTCTGTTGTATCCAGCATTCCCGTGATATCTGCACAAAAGGTCAGCGTCATTCTTCACCTGGTCGCATGGATCGGATGCACGCTGCCCTGTTTCCCGACCGCACGTGATATCAAGCTCCGCATCTATCTCACCTACCCAAGCTTCTCAGCCCCCACAGATGCAGGATACCAAGGGTGTAAGAAACCGAGATAAACTCAAACTCAACACTTTGCTGTAGACAGCACGACTTCTATATTGTGCACAATAGTGTCTCCAGTCAAGCACGTGAAATCTATATTCGAATCTATCACAAATTTCAGAATACGATTATTAGAGCGGAAGTTTAGTATTCCAAAATATGCAGCGCAAAGCTGTGTTGAGGGAATCTAGATATTCTGGTGAAGCGGTGGAGCGATGTAGTTTACCTCACGCGCATATTCCTGTTCAAGTGCGTTACCTGCTTATGCAGATATCACGGGAATGCTGGATAGAACGGGTGCCGACCGGTATCGCATGATATTCCTTGCAGGCTCAAGTCGCATATCAGCCTAGGGATCGTGATTGCGCCAGGGCGAGAAAATAAACGTCAACATAGTAGGTATAACTATAGCACTCAGCCTCATAGTCAATCAACAGTGTGAGGATCGTGCAAATATTTAGAGTCTGGACGCCTGCGCCTTGGTCCACATGACCTGAACGCTCTGCAGAATGAGATGCTTCTGGCCCATGTTCTGCCCTATCGGAACAGTCGGCACTCTGACGGGTTTGCACGGTTCTGTACGGTACTGCCGGGTGCACCCAGGGCAAACACGGGCCGAACTCGCATCGCACTAGCGCCAGTTAGCAGTGACTACGGCCCGGCTCGGCCCAGCTCATGGTTTTCCATAACCGATATCAACGAAAGGTGTAAAAGGCCTCTGTCCGATTCATAAACCAGTCCCGGTGCCGCATTGCTCTGGCGCATATTGAATTGTTGGCAAACATCCAAACGTACTCGTATTTCGGGCTACTCTGAAGACAAATGCTCGCTCTACCGGTAACGATGCTAGTCCGAAGATGAACCACATCTGACTGGATCTCATTGTACGGACAGACAGAGTAGAGAGTTTGTCTGCTCTTGAATGTGCGTTTTGAGGCTGAGAAGATCAAGAGCACAGTACGTAGTCAACCCCTCGGTCTGGCAGTCAAACTTTTGGCGCTCCACTAAAAGTCATGTTTATCCAGCCACGACCACAGCTCAGCCATAATAGCGACACTCATGATATATACACATATAGAAAGAACGACCCGCAGAGACCACCGGACCATCTGTGGATCCAACTGCGGGGATAAGCGTGCCTGACGCTTACTAAGCTAGCCGTAGATAGAGGCATGCTTTGGTGTGCCCACCGAAGCATGCTGGATCGTATAAACATCATAGACAATCAACGAGTTACCGCAATAAGCACTTGCGATCTATTCGTTACGTCTAGACAGACACAGCCCATCCAACACCATCCATCTTCCAGGTTGGTTAACCAAAGCGTTAGGCTAGTTTTGGTTACGAATCGAATTTGGGCTCTGATAATTTCGAAATTTGTGGATGGTCCCACCAAAGCTCCATCTGATGGTCTTTGTTGGTTATTTTTCGACCACCACAGTTTCAAAAAAGGGCAAATCACCGAGCGAGATATATCAGGCTGTACTGATAAAAAATAATTCTCACATTCCCAATTAATGTTGTGGTTGTGATGTTGTTTGCAGTTATGTGTGGAGCCGTCCATACCACTGAGATATGCTATCCAGTTCAGCGGATTCGAGAATTTCGATGAGGCCGTCACCTTGCTCACAATGACCTATGAATAAGCTCAAAATGATGAATGTATAACGGTATTGGTGAAATTTGACTTAAGCAAGCAGCTTTTCATTGATACAAGGTTATGTCCATGCAATTTTATCTGATCTTGATTTGTATAGTGCAACTGATGGGCCTTGGTGGAGCTCCACAAACATGGTTGTTTAACAGAGGAGTCATTCAAACAAGGGGATGGTTACGCACGTAGTCGAACTACTGATGAATTACCGTGACAGGAAGTATTTAGGTGCATCGCATACACGGACGTAAGACCAATACGAGGACGAGTTCGATCCTGTCTGCAGCATAGCGGCTCAGCAGACTTCTTCCCTATTTAGCTTGTGCTTGTGCAGGATATTCCTGCAAGACCCCAAAGCCACTAGAAGACGAGCCGTCCTTCCCCGCCTTGAAAATGCACTCTCAAGCTGGAAGTTCTCGATATCATCCAGAGGTCTAAACATGTTAATACCCTCTTCATTGTAGGAATGCAACAGTACGTAAATTACTTCCGCACCGTTGGTGAGCTAACTACGTAACGGTACGTGGTTATGTCCTGTGCGGGTATTTCGGAGAGATGGTACCAGAATAACCCGATGAACCAGGCATGAACAGCACAGACTCAAGCCAGAAAGTACGCTGGAGCTATGAATTTCTGACCTCTACATATCCAGAGCTGAGCCTCGGTTTTCCTAGTTTCATTAGGGGCGGAGATGATCAACCGGATTCAACCAAAGTTCTTGTTGGGAGATTCCATCGAGAAAAATACTTTGCACTGTCAGTATCATGTAGTCATTCCTAATCAAGATCGGGTGCCCTCTCGACCTTATAATAGCGAGTCGATGTTAACAATGACGTACAAGAGCATAGCCATCTCCCGATGCAATTTTCAGGGTGTGTTGTGAAACCCGTACAGAATATTTCCGTTCATTGCTAGTTGGATCACCAATGTCAACCTAGCCTGTTTGAATAGTAGATCTGATAGTCACCACACGTATCTTGGTCTGATGAAAAGGGCTTCAAGTTCCAGGTGGTTACCGATATCGCAAGGGAAACTAAACCCTTTGAGTCCTCTTGGCGTCCGAAGTGCTGGCAAATACGCAGGTTTTAGGCAATATCAGGCGTCATGATTGGATGAAGCGATGTTGAAATGGACAACTGCTTGGAAGAAGCTTGACAGGAACCAGGCAGAAAAAGCATAACATTCTGGTTTTCCTCGAAAACCATCTCACTTAGAAACGCCAACCGAAACCTCCCGTCGTGGTATCATCAATCCTCATCTCGACATACTCTGGTATGTCAATTCCGTCGGATGCTCTGCCGTATCTCTTTATTTGAACCGAATTAAAATTCATGCTGTGATATTATGCCTTAGGAGAAGAAGGATCAAGGCAGATACACTGACTATATGGCATGAGGCATGTCTGACCTGCGTCAAGAACCGGTTCAAGCTAACTTCACCAGATACGAATTTCGCGAGGATTTTTTCCGCGTAAAGCCATCATGCTACATGTGCTTTCAGTTACTGAGGACTTGAGGTGCTCTTTTGAAGCCTAAGCTGCCGCAAAGGGTTGAGAACATCAGGTGGGAGCAGTTTGATCATTTGCTGCGTAGCGGAAGCCATGGATACCTAGACATCTACTTGGAATGATGGCTTTAACGTGTTGAGGTTGTTCATATTTCTGCATTCTAACCGTTAGTGACCCGAAGTGCAACACACCCCGAAGTGCAACGTTCAGCATATTCCGCCCTTACAAGAGGGTTAGCTGAAGGGCGATGGTAATGATGTTAAATACGCGACATATGATACAGTACATATTCAACATCACTACCGTCGCCCTTCAGCTAACCCTCTTGTACGGGCGGAATTTGCTGATCGTTGCACTTCGGGTCACTGTAAGGTGATCTCCCGGTGACAGAATGGTGTTAAGCCTCTGCCCTGCTTCGATTCCGGTTGATGCTTCCGTAGCGTGCCCCGAGTCATCAAACTGACCGCTTCTGTTCTTATCAGCTTTGCTTTTAGGAAGCACCACCTCACCTAAATCTTCGTACCATGTATTACGATTACGGGGGATTCTAGAGTGAGCTCACTAGTGGTGCGTGAGTAATGTGTGGATGATTGGTGGTTTTTTGTAACAGAGGATATACTAGTCTATCTGTTGTTGACATATCATCCGGTTGAATACACGATACGCTTCGTCACGAAGGACTGGGTATTGGTGTATACCCGTTCGACCCTCCAATATGATTTCATCTGGGCTCGAGCGTTCTGAAGACTGGAAAACAAGGCCAAGCACTATCGCTCGTTCGTATTACAGGTATTTCCTATTCCTTTCGGCTTGTTCCTTTTTTCTGTCTCCCTTCCCTCTCCCTCCAATTTCTTACGCAATAGCCGAACAACCCCCCCACGCCAATGATTATTGTGGGTCTTCATGATTTTTTCCGATGAAACAGTCTCGAATACCTGAGCGGCTCAACCCCGTTATCACGATCCTGGAAACATGAGCTCATACGATTCGATCAAGCAGGTAAGGTCCTAATAATCATGGATCGTCACAGCTGCTGCATTTCCCCACGATATTGGCTGACGTATACAGGGTGATGTGATAAGCAGATGGATTCTCGAGGTTCAGTTTCCATTCCATCCAACAAATCCATAAATCTAGTGAGGATATAGACTTGCTGAAGAAGGTGACCCCAGGACGGACACAACAGTTCGATCAAACGCATCCGGGAAACCATGATCTATCCGTTACAGAACATGTGCGTAGAAAGCTACATAAACGTTAACTACGGGAAATCTGTAAGTAACGCCTATGACCGGAGTTATGCGGATATTTTCGCAGAGTTCAGTATCTACACAGTCAATATCTATCAAGGGACAGAGGCAGAACCTGTAAAGCACGCGCTGTGATTGCATATGCATTAATAGCGGCCGTGGTGGGTAACGGATCACCCACCAGGGGTTTTGTCAAAGTTGGCAGCGGAAGATACACTCGTGTCTCGACGGAGTCCTTTCCCCACCCTCTGATTCAACTGTGTAATAATGTTATTGTTTCGTTCTTTTAGATGGACGGCAATAAACTTAGAAGGTGGTCATGGCGGTTTCAGTCCATTGCTGTTGCGGCGGGCCGTATTGAAGGTACTAGTGCCAGCAGCGACATGCGCTCTCATGTTGTCGTTGGATTGTTTTTGATAAACCCCTTAACTTATTCTACTTATCATTAAGTTAACCTCTCAAGGAAACGGAATAGATCACAGCTTACTGGGTAGTTGAGCATTCTGATAGTGGCACATCAATATTGGCAATTGGGGATACTGAAGTGGAAGTATTCTCATGCGCCAGTTTAGAGCTTCCGTCTTCAAGGACTGGCTCTACAACGGGGGAGGGTGTCGGCACAAAATTAGGAAAAAGAGGCAATGTTACCACTACAAATAATTCAGCAATCTCACTAAGCCTGTCCCTTGGTGCTCCCGTGTGAAACATCTTGATCAATCTGGAGCGATCATTGTGCCTGGCCAAAGGTGCTGGTAGGACACCCAGCACAAAGTCCACATGATGCAGCATGCATGTTCGCTAAGATCATGAGATTGAAGTCTGCATCATGTTGAAGGGAGCTGTTATCAATGATGAGAAGCCCCGCCACTGGACTATGAAGCCTCAAAAGCAACAAAGAAAGTGTTATCCTCGTGGCCAGATGGTGTTGGTTCGTCCATACGAGCACCAGGGGATATTGCATGAGACGAGCAGTCTCGACCTGCCTCTCGATCTACAGCTGAGAGGTTTGAAGACTGAAGCTATCCTATAAGTATTTGGCTGACAGTTGTAGTGTTTTCGGCCACCGTCGTTCGATTCTTAAGGGAATGATGCCATTCCCGAACTTTCCTGAGTACGGCATGCCCGGCGGGACTTTTCTTTTTTTTGATTTGACGAGCCCGATGGGAAAACAAAGCAACAGAAATTAAATCCTTGTGGTATTATTCGAAAGAAGCATTCGTTAGACTTGGGACCTTCGAACAAGAATAGGGAATTGTCGACCGGAAATCTGGAACTACCAGATTTTACAGTGGTGCTCCTGGGGCTTTATTCCCCTCCTAGTTCACCTTTGGGATTTTACCTTTGGAAAATAAGGCACCAAACAGGTGATATTTCGCTGGGACAAGACTTTCCATGCGTGATGGAAATGTAATTGCGGGCGGCCGAACCCCCTCCTCATGGAACACCCCCTTTGTCGGTAAACTGTCACATTGGCTGTCCTTTTTAGGAACGAATAGAAACAGTCAGGTCTGGTTTTGGAGTTAGGCGTTGATGCAGTCGGCTATATCGAACTACGCTGTCAACCTCCATGGTTAGCTGGATCTCATGTGAGACGATAAGACTACTCCTCCAATATATAACATCCAAGACACGTGGTTTTGGACCCACATAACGGTATGCCAACTCATAGATGCACTTACTCTACATAAATTCGATGTTTGGCCCTGCCCTCTACATTCGCCCACACTTTCCCTTCTTCCTCTCCTTATACTTTCTATGTAGATCGGGTATTATTTTGCTGTCCCTTGTGCTTTCTTGACGTTGTACACGTGGCAGTTTCTGTGACACGTCGAATACCGGTAATTGTAACAAAGCTCTGCTTCAAGTGAAGCAGCCAGGCTGAAGATGAGGCGGGCTTGCAAACCAACCACAGATAAACATAGAGGTTCTGTGTGTGGTTCAAAGTAATGTCTCTGACCTAGCTGCCCGGTGCTCGGAACCATCACACGTTGGAGGGGGACAGAACTCGCATTCTCCAATTGATAAGGAGATATCGAAAATGGGGGAGTATGATAACGAAAACCCCCCCTAAGACAGGAACAAGATACGGTGACGGGTCGCGGGTCGGAGAGTCGGGGAGTTTCCTTGCAGACCTGAGCTAAATTACCGTATCTCGAAGCTTGCCGCTCTGCAGAACTCGTGCCCGAATGAACAACTGGCCTTTCTGCGCTGCAGCTGGACGTTGTGTTGGCCGCTTATTCCTTCTTTTCCCATCCAACTTCTGTTCCTGTCAGTATTGTCAACTTGACCTCTGCATGGCCACGAAATACTGAGCGGCTAGGGAGATGCTCAGTCATTATTGACACACATACTTGCCCTGAAGTACCTGCATCACATACTAAAGATCCAAAGCTCCTCCAGGGTTACCCGAAGATTGCGTACCTTCCCTGCGGCGTAGCCAGCTCAGGTACTACCTTACCTTGTACCTCACACCGGCAGGAGTACCGTTTATTTGATTGTCTGAGCTCACTTGAAGTCTTGATAACATTGAAACATTGATAGCAGAGCCCTCTTATCCAGCTATTTGTTTACTTCTACAAACCGTCAGCAAGGCTCCTCGCTCTACCTCCTCTCTTCGCCATGGCACAACAGATCACAGAGACGAAGATCAAGTTATCGTATCCGCTCTGGGCCTGTGACACAGATCCGCACGATGCAAGCCTGGTAGTGGTAGGCGGCGGTGGTGGACCGGGTAATCATGGAGTCGGAAACAATCTGGTGAGTCGCATCCTGGAGGCGTGGAGAAATACCTAACATGTGTGGTCTCTTTTCTCTTTTCTCTCTTCTCATTTTTCGATGGTTTAACTTGACTGACTCTGATGCCTGGTTTGCTCTCGAGCGCATCAGACGATTCTAAACGTGTCAGCCCCATCGGGTTTGGCGGTAGTGGGCACGTTACCACTGCCAGCTAACGAGGACAGTGTGCAGTCGTTGGCCTCTGGACCCCGGGGTATCGTGTTTGCCGGAATCAATGGATCGGCCGAGGAGGGTGCACATGGCCAGAATCCACACTTTCGTGTTTTTAGCATATCTCAGCCCAAGCCTAACGGACAGCTGTCGAAAAGGCAGTCGTCGGTATCCGTGTCGGCACCTGCGTCTGCACCTGCTGGGCCCGGCCCCGTTACTGGGACCCCCACTAATAGCCCTAAGAAGAAGAGGAAGCAGCAGAAGACAGGCGGTGTGACTGCAACCTCACAAACCCCATCATCATCAACTTCTTCTCCCTCTACATCCACATCGGCTGCCGTGTCTACCGGTTCTTCGGTGCCTGGCGTATCTAGCGTATCCACCGTGCCAGCCGGGTCGGTCGTTGATTCGGCCGAGCAGCAACAGGCCGTCCACTTGGCAGAGATTTCCCGTGATTGCCTATTTTCCCACATTGGTCGCGATACGTACCAGCGCCGTGTCCGGTTGTCGCAGCCCTTCTCCGGCGTGCCCCAGCTCGGCGCCGTGTCGACGGGCTTCTCCAAGCCGGCCGAGATTGTCCTATTCCATGTCCCCGCAGCTGGTCCAACTAAAAAGTGGTGGAAGGTGCGGGGACGGTTTGACATTCCCAATGAAGCGATGGATCTGGATGTGGTCCAAACAGGGCCCGAGACTTATCAGCTAGCATATTGCGACAGACATGACATTTACACTGTCGAGGTCTCTAAGTCGGATGTCTCGGAGCCTAAATGTGTCTATACCATCCCCGATGATGACGGGTCCGCCCGTCCATCCTTCCGCTCCGTTCGCTACCTCAGCCCTGACTTCCTGTTCGCCGTCGCCAACCGCGCCGATAGGAAGGGGGTGTTACTCCACGGCTATCGTATGCCCACTCAAGATCACGAGTATGCCCGTCTTGCTCTTGTCAAGAAGCTCAAGGACATCCCTCAGGCAACTGGGCTTGCGGTCCGGAACCTGTCGCCTGTTACGTCACCGTCCGAGAGACAAGGCGAGGCACAGTATGTCATTGCTGTCGCCGGCAGCGACGCTTCCATTTCACTACATACCTTGGAATACAAGACCGCCGCCTCCCTGAATCTCTTGGCAAACCTCTCCGAACTCAAACACATCAAATCCGTTCACGAAACTGGCATCACTGGCCTGTCCTTTTCCTCATTCTCTCCTCCTGTAGGGAAACCTCGGAAACCAGCTCCGGATCTGTCTATCAAACTTGCCAGTGTTTCCATGGCCAACACCGCTGTGGTACATAGCATCCCCTTGACGAGACATGTTGAGAAGCCTTCATCCCCCAAAAGACGTGGCCCGCCTAACCCCCCGCGCTACGTTGTCGCGCTCAAGTCTCAGAGCACTTCGCCTATCACTCTTGCAACCCTTGCCATCATCTTCGTAGTCTTGGCCCTGGTGGGACAAGCCATGCTTGAGGCTCGTGGTCTCACGGCGAACCGGCTCCTCCCTCCGTCCATGGCTCTACCACTGAAATATTCTGATGAGGCGCCCTCAACGGAGCGTGTGTTCCTCAACCATTTAGCCGCTCATCTCGATCCCCAACCGCACGAAAAAGTCATTTTACAGCATACCGAGCCCCAAACCGGCAAGGAAGGATCTGATGATGCTGCCGCTGATATCAAAGTCATCAAGGCCGACATTCACGACAAGCAAGTTCACGGAGCGGCTCGTACTTGGAACGATCTCGAAAAACACGAGCAGCACCTTTGGAAACAGCGCCTCAAGAAGACTGGCCAATGGGTTGAGGACATGGGTGAGACCGTCTTCAAGGGTGTACTATTTGGCGAGATCGGGGGCGCCATCGGGGCTATGGTGGGCGGGGCGTTGTAAACGTGGGAGACACGAGACACGGATAATAGATTGAGTGATCTACTGGGAGGCAAGATACGCCGCCAGGCCAGTTGTATGATATGTGTAAATTTTCTCTTGATCTTGGCGGCCGGAAAGTGAGAATAGATAGGGCTGTACATATACTCGGTATACGGCATAGCGAGGGGTGATCCGTTGATTTTATCCTTCTTCTTTACAACAAGCGGTGGGGGCTATGGGGGAAAGGGACCAGATCCTATCGGCGTAGTGGTTTTGGTGCATAGCATACGCGAGGTGGCGGCGCTGAGGCATTCTTCTTTCTGTGGCCCGGTATAAACGGGTGTTAAGAAGAGCCTTGTTTTCAAATTATATGTTCCTAATAATGGGGTCAAGATGTTGTGGGGGTGTTTTTTATTCGGAAGAGAAAAAAGCATTTAAAGAGGCTCACTTTAGATCGTGGGACTGTCAATGGTTGATGTATTGATGAAATAATTATCACGAATCTTGTCCCCAAGCTTGAGAGGTCAGTGCAGCTGAGACAAGTCCGGAGGTCGGGCTTTAGTTCTGCATAAACATTGAGGCTCTTGCCTTCCTCTTGGCAACAAGTGGCGTAGCCAGACCCACCACACAAAAAGTCCATGACCCACAAGTGAGCAGGACTACTTTACGGAACATCCTACCTTGAAACTTGCTGGGGGGGTTGTTCTGCTAGGGACGAGAGCCTACGTTCAGAACCATCTTCTCAAAAACTGTTATAATCATCCGTCATTTGATCTCAGGGTAGTCGTGACCCTTTACTCAGTCCGACAATACCATGAAGGAATCCGAATGCATGTCGTAGGTCAGTGCCTTGCCTCCTCCCCCGACCCCCCTCTTCAGCAACCCTGGCCGAATAAGTCCATCACTTCCGCGCAACATGCTCTATAGTAAAAAGACCTTCAAACTGACCTCGCTGGCACCATTCTCTTATGAGTGCCATTTTCTGCGGCGAACGGGACAATTCTCCAAAAACATTGTTCACGCCGTATCCATGAACAGAAACACCACTAGCCAGCCTGTCAGAATGCCCTACCCGAATTCCCTCGCAACGCTGATGTTTTCCCTTGAACAGCCCCTCCACCACGGTCTGGGCTGTACGTGTCTCCAGCTCCTGGACGATAAGATACTGTTGCAGAGTGATTCTCAAACGCTTCCGAACAAAGCAGTCGAGGGGTTTGCATGGTATTTTATTTCGTCAAATGGTTGTTTATTGGTTTTCATTACCGGCGACAACCGTGATCAGCGCATCATCTATGCTCCTCGTTCCTTCACGTCTGCTTATCATTGGCACTTGCTTCTGGAATATGCCCAGTTAAATCGTCGCCGGGGCAGCGCTCCCTCTCAAACTTCATATCCATAATCATGCTCAGCTCGGGGCAGTAGGTGAAGATCGTTTTCCGCTGTTTCGGATCTTTCCACACGCCATCGGCAAGAAGCTTGCCGCCATCGCGGACATGGTAGCCCATGGGCTCGGATCGGTAGATGTCTTCGACAGCCAGCTGTTGCTCCTCTCCATTGGCAACTTTGGCTTTGGGGAGAGTTATGACGCGTTGTCCGTACCATTCATCCTCCGGTTGCGTGTCGTTTTGTCGGACTTGGAATTTCAGTACTCGCTTCATGGTCGACACTTTACGCAGTGTGAGACCTCCGTTGCCTGAAAACCGGTCGTTTGGGTTTCTAGATGCGATGTTAGCACAAGGTTTCTTTCCTTCATATCAACTGAATGCGAAGGGAAGAAATACCTCGCTGCGCCTGCCCAGTCGAATTCCAACCAGTCGTTCAAACTCTGCTGCGAATTGGCACATAGAAGACTGTCGTACTCGTACTTCAGAACCCATTCGACACCAGGCAGAAACTCGTCGTAAAACCGCCCATCGGTCATGACACGATACACTTTTTCCTTGCTGTCGATCTCCCAAGGCTCAGGAAGAACCATCAGATCCAGCTTTCCGATCCCTTGCTGGTGCTTGATCGCCGGCGGGCGGCCAAGTTGGACGACCGATCTCTTGGAGCCGATAAAGACGAAGCGCCAGTCTTGAGGCACTACACTAATCATATGTAGCAGCTGCGGGACCAGTTGAGGCAGCGGTCGCGGCTCGATTAATAGCGCGACCTTGGTCCCATTGTAGCGTAACCGCGGATCCGAAATACTCTCTCGATAGGCGGGTGGCCAGTCGATCTTGATGGACGGGATCTTTCTACGGGCTTCCTCTAATCGCGATTTAAAAGTGGCTTCGATAGCTGGCCTGAAGCTCCGAAAGGATAGACCGAAGATCCAGGTAATGCACAGGGAAGCGAGAATGATGAGGCGGACCCTGGTGAAGTAAGGTGCCGAGATGCCAGGACTCCACATGTTGTCGGTGGGTTTGATAAATACCAAGCATAGAGGTGAGCGACTGAAAAGACAAATATGAGAAAAGAAGCCTGAAAAGTTGGAACCAAAAGACTAAAGCGACAGTATGGATGATCCTTGTTAGGCCAGGTAACCGGAGTAGAGAGAGTGAAACAATGACTACGCGACAAGTAGCATGACGACGCAGTCGATTTCTGAATCTACCGATTCTGCTTTACGACGAAATCTCAAAATACCTCGCGAAGCAATAGCTAAAGCTGCGCGATGTTGTAGGTGGAGATCAAAAGTGTGAGGCGCACCAACATCGACGATTCTAGGCAACCTAAGTCCCACCTACAAATTCAAGTTTAAGCTAGCATTTCGTCTCTACTTGGCTTTTACGACGCAACATGGATCAGCTGGTAAGTATTCTGGCGGTGACTGCGGAATTCACTTCAGATAGTCTCCATTGTAGGTCAAGATCAGTCCAGGGCTCAGGTATTCCAGATACATAAATACTAATTACTCGTCTTGACTACGCCCCCGGCATTTGGTGGCAATGTTTGGGATTCCTAGCCAGCTTTTCGTACTTCGAAAAAAAGAAAATATACTTGTAGTCTCCCTATGTAAAGGGATAGATAGTGTGTTGCCGATACTAGCTGATCCCACCGGTAGCCTGTCTCTATCTGGTATCCGCTAAAATGTATGTGGTAGCAACTAGCAGAGACCGTCTGGTTTTGATATCTGCTACCAATGCACCACAGCTAACATGCATACGGCCGTTCCCGATGCTACCGTGCGACCAAGCCACTCTGCTACTATGGGATGACGCACGTTCTCCGTTTGGATGGATGTATGGTGGATAGGCTGAAAGCCGTGGTTCGCATGGCTTGCTTGCGCAGGCACATGGATTGATGTGTGAACCCCGTGAGGAAACACGGTGTCATACTCGCGAATCTGTCACGGCCATGAAGAAAGGTAGCTACGGTGTTTCGTTGGTAGAAACTGGAAACCAGAAGACCGCAGTCGCACAGCCCTCCCTCAGCCTGGAATGAGACTCAATTCTGGGTCGCTGGACTGGGATTCTAAGACTTGTATCAAACCCGATGCAAAAAGTCTGATTGAGCTGATGCTTTGCAGGTATTGCCTACGAGTTCCCACTAAGGGGGGAAGTTTGTCGGTGAAGAGGTGATTACGTACGCATACTGTTCCCTGATAATTTCGGATGCAAATGACTCCCTGCAGCGAAGTTCGAAATCCCTGGGTTGGCCACACGACACTGCCCGCTTGCCCCCTGATGAAAATCGTTTTCTCATTCCTTCAAGTGAAAGATGGATGTCATGGACTCAATAAACTCCGATAGAGTGTCTTTGACCTCAGACGCAGGCACCCTTCCGATGCGCTCTTCTGATACCTTACCGGTTCAAGATAACGGCCTTGCATGCATTGGATTCTGGGGCCTGACCAATCATAATCCTTAGTGTAGATTATTTACGTTCAATCCCTCTCCTTCAGATCTTCCTCCCTTGAAACAGAGGACTTGAACTACGTTTTGATATTCGGCGACACAGCAAACACAGTCAAGAGTTCACCAGAGGCCATCATCTTTTTTGATCCTGGCGAGAAGCACACATGTATCCAGCTCAATATCGCCGTAGTTTGGCGTAACTCCGTTCCCGAGTAGTGTACGCCACCTGATGACGACGCACTTCGCCTGCCCTATGTTATCGACGCCTCGCAAGGGGCGATGCGTAAGTGCCAAGATGAATCGAGCTCAGAACTGGCGAGTAGGAGGTCATCGTTTCACTGGTGTTGGTCAAGCTTCTGTCCGCCGTTCATTGACTTTCCGTGTTTTGACGGGAATTTTGTTTACAGAAAGGAAAGCAATAGGTAGTCTCGCCAGATTCGCGATCGGTTGATTACAGTCAGTAGCCCCTGCATTACTGGTTAAAGTCCACGAGGCGAGGGCTCACTGCTCGGATAATACTGACTGGGGTTCGTTACTTGGGCGTCACGTACTTTGCAGAGTATTGGCATGGATATCGTTCGCCGTGTCCCATGGGTGTCAGAGTCCTCTCTGCGAAACCGTGAAATTGTAACCTCGAGCATACCTACTCCGACTATCTCGTTCTACGTAGCGTTAGACGATTACCTCTCTATACGCTCTGCCTTAGTAAATTACTTACGATGACCTTTTTTTAGATATGCGATCCGACCGGCATGCGGCGGTGGCCTCAAGTGAATGTCAAGATTCCCACTAGGGGTTTCGCAGAATGTGCCCTACATACCAACGTGTAGGTACCTAGAGTTGTGGATAATTTAGCAAGGAACATACAGACGTGGTACCAAGCACATGCTTGTCTCAATCACCCTTGCTCCTGGCAAAATCGCCCGGGAAAGGGATTTAGCATCAGGGACCAGAGCCTTAACTGCCGGCAGCTGGATCCACGTTGTGGGAGCGGGTTCGACCACAGTAGTTTACGTATTCCGTAGAGTGCCAAGAGATCAAATCGCGATTCAACATTCAGCGTTCATTGATATTGTTTCGCCAGCACCTACCGGTACCTGCCCAGGCTACTCCAACACCTCGTCGCCAGACATCGTTCAATGTTTTTCTGCCATAATTGGCGTCAATGTCATCCACTTGAAAAAGATGAGCGATCTATGGGGAAAGAGCAGGGAATATGCGGAGAATGGTAGAATACTGGCCCTAGCGGCCTGGTCCAGGACTACCAGACGCATGCAACTCACCATTATTCTCGCGATAACATTGTAAGTGGCATATCTGAAAATGCTTGCCTTCCTTTGGGGGGGGATTGCATCATAGCTAACCACTCATAATAGTGCATTTTCATTATACTTGACCTCATTCCCCACGATAAGAAGCAACGTGGTTCCGACTATATCCTTAGACCACCATGAGCCACCGCCATCACCCTACAATGCCACCAAGGTGGCACTTCTCATTGAAAACCGGCCCAACCCCGTCTTGGCACCACTAATGCTTCATTTCATATCCGTTGTGCCGCCGGACTGGCGCTTCCGCTTCATGGGCTCTATCGAATCGGTCCAACAAATCAACAAGTCGGTGGCCATCCGCGAGCAGGTTAGCAGTAGCAAACTAGACTTGACGTACATCCCGGCCAACATGAGCACAATGGGACAAGAGAAAATCAGCGAATTCTTGACTACGCTGTGGCTTTATGAGACCGTGCTTGCGCCCGCTGAATTCCTACTCGTCTTCCAGACGGACAGTGTCCTATGCGCCAACAGCCGCAAGAACTTAAATGACTACCTCGACTACGATTGGGTTGGAGCGCCCTGGCGGCCTGACTCTGGGTACGGCGGCAACGGCGGGCTGTCCCTGCGACGTGTCAGCGCGATAATCGAAGTCCTGCGCGACCAAATCCGAATTGACGGATCAGAACCGGAAGACGTGTGGCTATCAACGCGGCTTGGCAATCGGCCCGGGGCGCGCATGGCGAATGGCACTATCGCGCTAACCTTCAGCGGCGAAGGGCTGATGGGCGAGCCCGAGAAGGTGCACAAGGTGGTGCCGTCGGGTTACAACAGCACGGAGGAGGCGGCGGCAGCTGGCGAGTACGTGGTGGGAATCGACGACTGGCGAGACGGCTTCTACGAGCCGATGGGCTATCACATTGGCACTAGCGGCAGCTTCCCACAGGGTGCTAGTTTTGGGCAGCCGAAGTGGAGACAACACGTTTGGGATTATTGTCCGGAGATCAAGATGGCCTTTCAAATGGACGTGGCTCAGTATGTGCCGGGAAATTGCAACGCCTACTGGAAGCGCGATCTGCTCTCAGACGCTGCCATTGCCGATATGCAGAAGACTAGCGCTATCGGTTGGCCTACGGAGATCATTGATGGCGTGGAGTATCCTATGCTGCCGGAGACATTGCAGGCATGGTAGTGTTCCCATTGTTCACGAGACACCACCAGGAGCATGATGCAACATGGCATGATAATAATCTCGGACTGGAAACACAAATGGAAATGTACGATGCAGACGACAAGGAAAATGGAATAAGGAACAGGGCAATATTACACCGATATGAGAAGTTGAAAGTTAGCTTACGGTTGGCTAGGGGAGGTACTTCCATTCGTAATTTATTAGAATCGGGTTATGAATCCCATGAGGATACAAGGCAAGGAAGGATTGGGCGCTATCAGGCGTTAAGCAACAGGTCTGGCGTTCTACATCGGAATGGAACAGCGGAAAGGGGTGGTTTCTTTGACTTTAATATGTTAAGCTCGTGCGTGACGTCTGTATTAATACTTGAGTAAACCATCACCATCCCAGAGCGCATTGTGCAAGGCTTCAATCTGGGGCAGGCTACCGAAATGCAAGCGAACGACTCTTAGGTTATGGATATCTTATAAATTTCCTCTCTTTCGCATGTCTGACTACGAACGTAGCTCTAATCATCCGGCTCTAATACCCAGTTGCGAAAGTTCATGGAACTCGTTCTGCCACGCACTGCATGTGACTTGAAGCCCATGAAAGGAGATAGAACGACGTGTATAGAATGACATCAAAGCCTCAGTGTCACATACTACGAAACACCTGTCTGCCACTAGGCGCGGCTCAGCTACCTACTGGGATCCGATGAGGTCTAAACGCCCACAAATCCATCATCGAAGCATCAACTCGAAGAAACGGTATGTGGTGGCATCTCACGTTCTTGCATTGATGATCTTGCCCCTCCCTTCTTGTCTTTGCGCAACCGGAGTTGATACAAGACAAGTGTAACTTGGCCAACGTCGCAAGTACGCCAGATTGGCATGAGAAGTAGTCAGATACCAACTATAGACGGAAAAGGCGACGTGCCCGAGATATTGCAATACACACCAACCGAGGCTCTGGTATAATGACATAAAATATTCGCCTAATAGCCTCGGCACAAGTTACGAGAATGAGATTTGGAGACCAGTGCCGCAACAACAACAACAACAACAACACCGAGCACATACCGTATAGCACTCCGGGGTATAAAATACTGGCGCGGAATATTTGCGCTCGTAGTACGAAGTGCGGATTGAGCTATCATAGGTCATCGACCGATGGAAAGTATACTGTAGTACACCAGTTGCAGTTAATCTTTTCGTGGATGACCCGGTAGGGCGAGCTTGTCAAATCCCGTTCAAAACTCTGACTAGCTCTGTTTTTTGAGCACTTCCACTACCTCGGCATTCATCGCTCTGCATTCATCACATGTTTTGACGGTATCTCGGTAGAGCCCTAGAAATGGCGCTGTGGGTCTACGTAATTTCCAACGGACTTCTTTCCTCCAAAGCAGCTCTCGACTGCTCTGGAGACATGAGTGGAGAAGGGAGATCTACGATATCCGTCCCTCAAGATAACCGATCACATCACGAACCCCGTTCACAGCTGAGCCGGTGTCGTAGATAGCTCGCCAAACAGTATCAGCGAGTATCGCGCTAACCCCTTATAACCCAGAGCGATGTAGTTACAACTCACATCGCCTCAACAGAACGAAAGTTTCGGTGTGGACCACGCCATCCTTGTTATTTTTAGTGTAATATCTGAAAAGGGGTCCCATAGACTTGGCCAACTCAACATCTACCTAGCCTAGCCAAGTCAGGGCCTTGCTCAACAGCCTGGCGTGAACCCTTTCCTTGCTCTAACTACACCAGCTCAACTAACCCAAAATTCAACCGTTCATCCACCCTCCCAATGCCACCGCCACATTATCTCGTGTCTTCGCGCCTTCTCGCTCTTCGTCTTAGGAGGGGAATAAAAGCGTCGGCTCATCCTCCTCCTCCGACCCCGGGACCCGGCCGCCGCCTGTTCATGCATGCCTTTCGCCCGTTATGTCCCCTTGCTATCACCAGTGGTAACCCAGATCCAGAAAAAATTGCCTCGAACTCCTATGATGAAGGGCATAGGCTCCACCTATTGGCAGGATGAAGTCTTGATGCAAAGAAGCTGCGCAACGGTGAGTGGGAAAAGAGATCCCTGAGAAAGGAGAGAGCTAAAAATCACAAAAAAAGGCAACAATCGGATCTGAATTGATCGTAAAATACAAATGACTTGTGA
>JAOYMO020168811.1:0-33433 GCA_025802455.2 Iodosphaeria phyllophila | reverse complement strand
CACGTTCTGTTTGATACGTCATCAAGAGCGGGTCCGGCATATCCTGATCCAATGATTTTTCCATCTTTCACGATGACAGTCCCGTTTAATGCCTTGAGACAAAGCCCTTTCTCCGCAATTTTTCCAGCCTCTTTCATCCATTTAGCTGCTTCCGACTCCTCATCACCTTTAAGATATTTCATAAAATTTATTTTACCATTATCACAGCATCAAAAAAGCCATTGCGAATTTAAATGATGTGATTTCCGATTAAGGTTCTTAGAGCATCAATATCATAATTATAAGCCGTCCTCACATGCACGATTCGCAACCCAACCTTTGCCAAGATTTCATCCACGAACCTGTCCCGTTCTTCCCTTTTCGGAAGCTGGTGTGATTCATCGTCAAGTTCGATAACCAAGTAAGGACTGAATGTTGCCTTATCGAACAAGACGAAATCAACGGACTTTCTGTCTATCCTGTTATAGAATCCGTACTTGTTCTTTTCGTACCTGTTCACCCGAACGATGTTTGAAAGCTGTACCTGCGGGATGATGTGATACTTTCCTTGCACCACTTCTTCCAAGACTTTGTAGAAGTTATGTTCGGCTTCCGTCATGAGATAATTCTTTTTGACGTATGGCAGATATTCCTTTTCTTCAACTTCGGAATCCTTGAACTTACTCAACAGGTACCCAAATGCCAAAAGAAGGCCTGCGATGACGAGAATGCCGATAAAGATTGAAATCATATAAACAGCATACCAAGACACTATCAATCTTTTTTAAAGGAGCATTTCCAAACATCCCTCTTCCTATTTATTTCCAAAGCTGCACGTCTGGAATGAAGTTGGAACGAGTTTATTGACAAATCTATAATATTTTGTATTATATTGCCATAGCTCGAATGGCTATCTGGCAGAGGGTATTCCCTGTCAGCATCCACAAACTGGATAACTATGGTACTTTTTAAAAAAAGAAGAAGAGAGATAAGACTCTCAAATTCAACGATTTTTGCATATGAATATGCAAAAAAGATTCTGCAATTCGTATGGAACAATGCGGAACATGAGGTAAGTAACTTCGTGCTCAATTTCACTGAAGCAGGCGACCAATCGCACGTAACAGTTCACCTGAACGCACAAGGTCAAAAAATGGGTTACCTGACTTGTACGCTCGGATTCCGTATGTTCAAGAAAGACCAACAGTATCATGTAAGCGCCGATCAGCCGATTACGGTTCGAGGGGTTTGTGATAGAACTGTTGAGTTGGAAATTTTAGAAAACATCTTCAGATTCACCCACGATGAAACTCGAAAATTGTTCAAGGGATTTCATATGGATGCAACAGAGTTGAATTAGCGATTCTTAACTAATGAAACAAAATTTCAAAGGCCCTTAATTGGGCTTTTTTATTTTCAAACCTATTTGCTGCCGGACCTGGACTCGAACCAAGATAAACGGTACCAGAAACCGTTGTCCTACCATTAGACGATCCGGCAATTGATCGTGCGCCTCACTATACCTAAAATCAGTCCGTTTTTCAAGTAAAAAACCACCTTGTAAGACAAGGTGGTTTGTAATAAACGAATGCTTTCAGGAAGCTTTTTTTCTGCAGGTGACAATCAACGCCCCCGGCGGATACAGCCGCAGTTGCGAACCTTTGGGAATGATATCGGTAAGCTTATAAGCTTCATGCACGGAAGTTCTCTTTCCCTTGATAAAATCTTTAAACATGGCGAAAAGATCTCTTATCTCTACCGGCTTCTCTTTTTCATCGGATTCTTCCTGGGGAAACCAATGAGGTGGAAACGGCGGGGCGACAAACTTCCTTTTGACAATGGCTGAAACTCTTTGGAATTCAACAAGTGCATTTTTCTGCTTGAGTTTTTCGATACAATGGGAATTCAAGCCGTCTTCTTCTGCGGAGAAATCGAAGTTTCCAAGGGAAGCATGGGCAATTTTGGGGAAAGCTCTATTCCCTTGATCTTCAGGTTTTGAACTTCCGATTCTTTTCCTTTTTAGCATAGTAGTATGGTTTTCTGTGAACAAATTGGTTTTTCTTCATACTACCACTACTATGGGAAATGTCTAGTTTAGACGTTCAGGTACCGTCGGACGGCAAGGAGGCTTGAAAGCGCACCAAGACCGACACCGATGAGAAGGACGAGTCCGGCAATCGAGAAGAAGTGCGAGAGATAGTATGAGAAGAGATCAAGCCCCAAGATGTCGGAGGCGTGTTTTCCAAGCAGGTAGGTTGCCGGTATGAAAATGACCAGGCTGAAGAGCCATGCAAAGGCGCCGTATAAGATGCCTTCAACCAAAAACGGTGCGCGGATATAGCTCCCGCTTGCCCCGACAAGCCGCATGACGCCGATCTCCTCCCGGACCATGTAAATGGTGAGACGGATGGTGGTGAACATGATGACGACTGAAATGATGCCAAGGACGATACTTACCGCTACCCCGCTTCTGTGCGCCGTATTGATGAGGTTGTTCAGCTTGTCGATGACGGCCTTGTTCTGCGCAAAGTTCACCCGGTCGATGATCTGTGAGTTGTCGCGCGCAATCTGGCTGTCTCCTTCCAAGACATTTGCGATTGCCTCGTATTGCGTAGAGTCTTTTGCCTTGATCTGGATGACGCCGCCGAACGGATTGTCGCCAAGCTCATCAAGCGCCTGAAGGGTTAAAAAGTCGTCGGCATGACGCTGGCGGAAATCAAGGACTTGCTCGTCGGCAGAGTTGTAATCGACGGTCGCGACTTCGGGAAGCTGTTCGAGCGTTTGCTTCAGTGCAAGGATGCGGTCTTCGGGCGCATCGACGGTAAAGTACACGGCGATGTCGACTTGGTTCTGCAGGTTATTGATGGTTGTCGTGACGACCGCCTGCAACAAGAAAAGTGCCGTGATGACGGCGAGCGTGATAGTCGTAACCAGAATACCCGCATAGGAAACAAGGCCGTTTCGTTTGAAATTCGTCCATCCTGCCTTTATTACTCGTTTTACATTGATCCAAAACATATGATTATTATACTGCCTTTGCCTTATTCTCGTCACTCACGATCCGGCCGCGTTCCATCGAGATGATCCGCGTCCCGACGGCATTGATGAGTTGCTGGTCGTGCGTTGTCAAAAGCACCGTCGTGCCCAGGTCATTGATTTTCTTCAAAATGTGAATGACCTCCGCCGTGTTCGCGGAATCGAGGTTCCCCGTCGGCTCGTCCGCAATGAGCACTTCGGGTTGGTTGATGATGGCGCGCGCGATCGCCAAACGCTGCTTTTCCCCCCCGGAAAGTTGTGACGGGAAGTGGAACATGCGGTCTTGCAAGTCGACAAGCTGCAAGACATGCGGCACGTCAGAAACGATTTCCTCATCGCTCTTTCCCGCAGCCTCCATCGCAAAGGCGATATTTTCGTATGCCGTCTTGTTCGAAAGCAGGCGGAATTCCTGGAAGACGATGCCGATGCGGCGGCGAAGCGCCGTAAGTTCGGCTCGAGAAAGCGCATTGATGTCGATGTTTTCAAACAACACCGTTCCTTCAGACGGGCGCTCTTCATCAAGAAGAAGCTTTGCAAGTGTTGTCTTCCCCGCACCGGAAGGGCCGACGATGGTTAAAAATTCACCCTTTTCGATGTTCAAGTTCACATGTTCAAGGGCGACGGCGCCATTCGGATATACTTTTGCGATGTTTACGAACTGGATCATGAAGTTCCATTATAGCATGCGCTCGGCCTCGACGAATGCATCGATATCCCCATCCAGAAGGACGACGTCCGTATTCCCCGTCTCTACGCCCGTGCGGTGATCCTTCACCATCTTGTAGGGGTGCAGGACGTATGAGCGCATCTGGCTTCCCCATTCGTTGTCGGTTGTCTTTGAAATATGGAGCCCGTGCTCCGAGGCGATGCGTTCTTCTTCACGCCGCTTGAATAATTTTCCTTTCAACAGTTCGATGGCTCGTTCACGATTTTGTTCCTGGCTTCGCTCGCTGGTGACATGCACGGCGAGCCCTGTCGGCGTGTGCACCATGCGTACCGCCGTTTCGCGCTTGTTGACGTTTTGTCCGCCCGGGCCTCCTGCGCGCGCAAAACTGATGTCGAGTTCACTTTCAGGAATGAGTATTTCGGTATCTGCCTTCGTGAGTTCCGGAATGACCTCGACCATGCAGAACGATGTTTGGCGTTTTCCATTTGCATTGAATGGAGAAATACGAACAAGGCGGTGAACTCCGCTTTCATTCTTCAGATTTCCATACGCGTTCTTTCCTGTTACTGAAAACGTGACGTTACGGAATCCGCCTTGGTCATTCTGCGTCTCTTCCAAGATTCCCGTCTTCCAATTGTTTCGCTCGGCATACTTTTGATACATCCTCAAAAGCATGGCGACGAAATCTTCAGCGTCATCTCCGCCGGCTCCGGCAAAGATCGTGACGACGGCATTTCCCTTGTCGTACTTCCCGACACCTTCCTTCTTATCTTTGAGTTCCTGCAATTCCTTGATCATTGCCTGAGCCTTCGGCACATCAGCCCAGAAATCCGCCCCGTTCATGAGCGTTTCGATTTCGAGCATGCGCTCGTCGGGTGAGGGAGTATCCATGGCATCACTCTACCAAAAAGCGTCCGAACAACAAAGGCCTTGTTTGATGCGGGGCGACATCGTATGATTGTCGCATGGAACCTACCACAGAAATCGGATCGGCAGACTTTGAAGCCTTCCTGGACTCATACCTTGCACGGCTTTCCGCCGAGCGGCAGACCGAGGAAGACATGAAGGATTTTTTGGAGGCGTTTACGAAATTCCTAACCAATTCCCGTTCATGAATATGGAACAACCGCCGAGCATAGGACTGAAGAACGTTCATGAAGAAGCCGCTGAGCGCCTTGAAAAACCGTTTTTTGAGCTTGGAAACGAGCTTGCGGGCACCTACGAAGAGCTCAAGGATACACAAGCCGACCGGATTCCTGCGGCATTAAAACGAAAGAATATCATGAAAGCGGGGCTTATCGCACTTTCCATGACCATCGCCTCATGCGGAGCAAACCACGGGGAAAATAATTTTTCAGACAAGAATGTGGAGGATCAGAAGACCTGGGTGAAGGAATGGATCAGCGGGCGTGAGAAAGTCGACGGCTACACGCAGGCGCAATTCGACGAACTCAAGACCGTCATGCTCAAGAACATACGGGAGATCGCCGAAATCATCCATAAGCCGCTCGAGAAAGGACGGGGCGGAAAATATGAGAACACGGCACGAGGAAGCGTCGGCGCCGTTTACCTGAACGAGAATGAAAACGCGAAGGAGCAATATGCGCGTGTACCGCTTCACGAGATTTATCATGCGGCGAACAAGGCGGGCGTGCACATATCGAAGGAACAGCGCGCTCTCATCGAGAATTCCATAAAGTCCGAAGACAGCTACAAAACATTCTTGAAGGAAGACGACGCGACGAAAAAGCTCATCGAGAACGGTGCAAGTTATTCGATGAAGCGCACCAGCCCCGGAGAATACTATTCCTACGTCAAAGACGCAACGGAATTCGCAAGCTATCTGATGGAATTGCGGCATGAAATGGGCTTCACTCCCAAAGAGCACATCGACGACGCGACCGTCGAGAAGATATACGACATGTACAAAGAAGGAAAACTCAAATCACTCGGTTCGCAAAACATCATCCAGCTCGTAAAAGACAAGGAGAGCCTTAAGCACGTGCTCAACGGAATCGTCATGGAAACCTCCGAACGCGAACCGGGAAACGACATCGCCTGATGGCGTTGTACCGATATGGAGCCACCTCGCAGGATCGAACTGCGGACCCCCGCTTTACGAAAGCGGTGCTCTGCCAACTGAGCTAAGGTGGCGTACTCTTGCGTGCCTTCCATACTACCGTAAAACACGGTCTTTTTCAAAGGTTTGACTTTGCTCATCGGGGCGGATAGGATTAGGGCAAAACTCATTACATATGGAAAAAATCATAGTGCCCGTCACCGGCAGGGATAAGAAGGAAGCGATATCCCCTTCCGGCGTGAGAACCTACTTCAAAAAATTGCCCGCCGCAAACCATGCGGCGACCGATGCCGTTCCCTCCGTCATCAAAGCAATCGGGCGGATGAACTTCGCCAATCCGTTCCGCGCCCACGCGAAATGGCTCATCATCAAACTTAAGGAAGAAGCGTTCATGAAAGAATTGCGCGCGGCGGTCGACGCAAACACCCTCGAACCCTTGGTCGCATGCTATGCAACCGCAGAGACGAAACGGATGAAACGCCTCGTCGTATCGGCGTGCGAACACTTCCTGCGGTTCAATAAATTCGCCGTGAACAGCTATCCACCCAAGGACTTGTACGAATTCCTGCTGACGGTGCCCGATCGCATCATCCCGAAAGAATTCAAACTTGCCGCATTCCATCGCTATGCGATGAACACACGAATACTGAACACCGAACCCGTTGAAACCCCTGCATAAGGGGTTTTTATTTTTTCTCGAAATAGCAGGTGACGCTTCTGCGCTTCGCAGGCTTCCCTTTTATGTGATGCTTCCCCGAGGCTTCCTTGTGCATTTCGATGAAATCGCTTCCGAAGGAATCTTGGAGTGCCGCATCAGTCCAGACATATTCATACACTTTCAATTTCGGATGGATGTATGCATTCTCTTCCTCTGCGCCATGCTTTGCCAACAGTTCCTTCGTGTGCGAATCCCGCTCGGCATAAAAACTTTTGAAAAATAATACGCCCTGCGGCTTTAAGATTCGCGCGACTTCTGAAAGGTATCGGTCGCGCTCGACTTTTTTCAAGAAGTGGCTTGCCATGGCATCAATGACGACATCAACGCTTTCATTGTCTAATGGAATGAGTTCGTCGAGCGAGCGGACGACAAACGTAAGCTTGCTTCCGAACTGCAGCTTTGCCGCAGCCTTCTGTGCCTGCTCGATGGCAGTGTCTGAAATGTCGTATCCGTAGCCCGCAACACGGAACATCTCGTTCATCCACAGTAAGTTGCGCCCGTTTCCGCAACCGGCATCAACGACAACCGTGCCGTTTCGAAAGACATCTTTTCCGTATTCCTTCAGCATCCAACGGGAAAACTTCACCACGTCGGCAGAAACTTCATCGGAAAGCGCAAAAAACCCCGGGTCTTTATATTCCTTATTCCAAAATTCCTTCAGGCGCTTCTCATTCATGTAGTTGACATCTTACCAGAAAAGTTATATTGTTGCAAAAAACTATAACTATGGCTAAAAAGTTTATTCCAAAATCAGTTGAACTAACTGATGAAGAAATTAAGAAAATAAAAGAAAAAAATTCTTTCTTAACTAATGAGCATATCAATGAGATCAAATATTGGAACGATGCACATTCGCCCTATACTGGAACAATTATTTGTGAAGACTGCCAGTACCTTTGTTATCCGTATGATAAAGATATTGATACGGTTAAGAAAGAATACCCCGGAATAGAGATTTGGGAAGTAAAAAAGTAATAAAAAAGCCGAAACAAAATTGTTTCGGCTTTTTCTTATGACTTCCGCTTCGCCTTTGCGCGCTCACTATCATTCAAATACTGCTTTCGGAGGCGAACACTTAATGGAGTCACTTCCAAAAATTCATCGTCTTGCATGACTTCAAGGCCGCGTTCAATGGTCATCGTCCACGCAGGAATGATGTTCACCGCCTCGTCTGTTCCGGAAGCACGCATGTTGGTGAGCTGCTTTCCTTTCGTTGGGTTCACGGTCATTTCTTCACCCTTTGAGGTGTTTCCGATAACCATGCCTGCATATACTTCAGTCGATGGTCCAATGTAGAGCACACCACGGTCTTGCAAGCCCCATAGTGCGAATGCGAGCGCCTTTCCTGCTTCCATCGAGATCATACTTCCAACTTGTCGGCGAGTGATTTCACCTGCGTATGGACGGAATCCGACTACACGAGAACTCATGATTCCCTCTCCCTTTGTATCAACAAGGAATTGGTTTCGGTACCCAAGAAGCCCTCGAGTAGGCCCGGTGAAGACCATACGTACTGTGCTTTCATGCAGCTTCATGTCGCTCATGATGAATCCTCGCATGCCAAGCTTTTCAATGACCACACCCTGAAATTCTACTGGCGCATCAATCGTCACTTCCTCGAACGGCTCGCTCTTTACGCCATCGATGTCCTTGATAATTACCTGTGGCTGTGAAATTTGCATTTCATACCCTTCACGACGCATTGTTTCGAGAAGTACGGCAATGTGCATTTCTCCGCGGCCGAATACTTTGAAGCCTTCGGCAATACGGTTCGGGTCTGACGTGAAATCCACTTTGAGCCCGACGTTCACTTCAAGCTCACGCTCCAAACGTTCACGGATTTGTCGAGATGTCACAAACTTTCCTTCCTTTCCGGCAAATGGAGAGTTGTTAACGAGGAAGTCCAAGACGATCGTCGGCTCATCGATAGAAATTGCAGGAAGGAGTTCGGCATCTTTGTTTGTCGTAATTGTTTCTCCGATGAAGATGTCGGGGATACCGGCAATCATCACGATGTCTCCGGCAACTGCTTCCTGTACTTCTTCACGCTTCATGCCGTGGAAGGTAAACAATTTCACGATCTTTGCGGTACGATCTGCACGGCCATCAGTTTTTACAAGTACAGTGTCTCCAACACGAGCCACACCTTCGTATACGCGACCTGCAGCCAAACGGCCGAGGAAGTTGTCGTAGGCAAGGTTGAATGCCTGCATCCGGAACGGCTTTGTCGTGTCGTTGACGGCAACGGGAACTTTTTCAAGGATTGTTTCGAACAATGGCTCCAAGTCTTTGCGTTCGTCGGTTTCATTTTTCATCGCAACGCCATCACGACCGATTGCGTATACGGTTGTGAAATCAAGCTGCTCATCCGTTGCACCAAGTTCCAAAAAGAGTTCGAAGACGCCATCGTGCGTTTCCTTGCAGTTTGCACCAGGCTTATCGATTTTGTTGATGACGACGATCGGCTTCAACCCGAGTTCCAAACTTTTCTTCAAGACGAAACGAGTCTGCGGCATCGGGCCTTCCTGCGCGTCGACGATGAGAAGCACGGAGTCGATACTTCGAAGCACGCGCTCCACTTCCGAACCGAAGTCGGCGTGGCCCGGTGTGTCGACGATGTTGATTTTTGTACCTTTATAGGTAACAGCCGTGTTCTTTGCATAAATGGTGATACCACGCTCCTGTTCAAGCGCGTTTGAGTCCATCGATGCACCGGCAAGATCTTCGCCGGCAAATGAGAGCATTTTGTCTGTAAGGGTTGTTTTGCCGTGGTCGACGTGGGCAATGATTGCAATGTTTCGGATTTCCATAAGGCCGCTATTATGACATAAAAGTTCGAAAATTAAAAGGCCGACACAGTGTGCCGGCTTTTCAGTCCTTTTGTGATCAATCATCACTTTCATAGAATTCACTCATTTCATGTACGAGATCGTTCTCCTTTTCTTTTTGAAACTCTTCCTCCTCATCAAGGTTTTCTGCGTTTCGCCTTAATTTAGTACTGACTTTTTTGCCGATTTCTACTCCTGCGTCGATTTTATTCCAGGAATTTTGATTACGGCCACTTAGATAGGAACTCATAATGGAAATAAATTGGATTGTGAGAAATTTTTCTTTATTATAACTTTATATATAATAAAGTCAATTATTGAGCCATTGTCGGGAATCGGACCCGAGACCTCATTCTTACCATGAATGCGCTCTACCAACTGAGCTACAACGGCGATAAAAACCAAGAGAAATGGTAGCAGTAACTAGCATACTGTTCACTTCCCTTGGCATTTTCGTCAAAATGACGATTGTATTTGAAGCGCTTCCTCGGGCAGTACCTTATTACGGGTTTTAAGCAAATGGCTTCTTCCAAGCCAATGCGCTGCCTGTTCTAGGAAGTATCAATACGATATCACAAACTCACTCTTTTTCAATCTTCCGGATGACGCCTTTTGCCGCAATCAATATTTCCACCGACATGCGCAGCGCCTCGGCATCGTGCGGCGTTGTCTCCTCTTCCAGATTTGAAAGTTTTGCCAGGCGAAGACGGGCAACAATGAGTGCATCCCGAAACGCGGCACGGAGCTCTGTTGCCGGTTTGTCATTCAAGACACGCGGCCACGAAGACGTCATAGTGTATGAAGCAAGCGTACTCATGCGTTCATGATGCTCGAAAAGCCGCCCTTGGAAATGATGACGTGGTCGATGAGGTCGATGCCCAATAGTTTTCCTGCCTCGATAAGCTGGTTCGTTATGTCGGTGTCTGCGGCGCTCGGCGCAAGCGCTCCCGACGGATGATTGTGCACCAAGACGACGGCAGCGGCTGCATATTCAAGTGCCGGACGGAATACTTCGCGCGGATGGATGATGCTTGCGTCAATGGTGCCGATTGAAATCACTTCATCATGAATGATCTTGTAGTGGCTGTTGAGGTAAATGCCGCGCAAGTATTCCTTCGGCAAATCTGCCATGCCTTTTGCATAATTGAACACGTCTTTTGCATTCCTGATGACTTTGCTCCCATGCGGATTGCGCTCGAACAAACGCCTGCCAAGCTCGATGACGGCAATGATCTGGCATGCTTTCACGTGCGGAATGTCGAGCTCTTTGGAAAGCTGTTCGGGTGTCCGGATTGAAAGCAGGCTCTTTTCGCCATATTCCTTCATCATGCGTTCGGCCATCGAGAGCACATTTTCTTTCTTCGTTCCCGTATTCAATATGATGGCGAAGAGTTCTGCGATTGAGAGCGTTGCGGCGCCGTCACGCGTCATGCGCTCGCGGGGCTTCTGCTCCACTGGCAAATCGCGAATGGTATAATTCTTCACCGGCAAAGAACTATGGGAAATAATTGGCACAAATGCCGATCGCACATACGACGTTTTCATAGATAAATTATATCACGCGCACAAATCAAAACCGCTCCGAAGAGCGGTTTTGCATTATTTCACGAACGTAAGCGCCTTTCCTTTCTTGTCTGCACGGCCGGTTCGGCCGATGCGGTGAATGTAGGTGTCGTATGTCGACGGAATGTCGTAGTTGATGACGTGCGAAACATCGGGGATGTCGATACCTCGGGCCGCGACGTCGGTTGCGATGACTGCCTGGATATTTCCCTTTGCAAGGCCTTCAACGGCTCGTGAGCGTTCTCGTGAACGCATGTCACCGTGAAGCGCAGACACTTTGAATCCGCGGCCTGAAAGCTCCCGTGCAAGCTCATCGGTATGGCGCTTTGTTTCCCGGAAAATGATCACTTTCTTAAAGTCCGGCTTTGAAAGGAGGTCGTGCAACACGTCTACCTTTTCCGTTCCTCGTGGGACGCGGACAACATCCTGTTCAACACTGGTTGCCGTGTCACGCGTTCGAAGCGAGATGGTTACCGGATCGTTCAAGAAGTCTCCGCAAAGCTTTTTGATCTCGGGAGAAAATGTTGCAGAGAAGAACATGCTCTGGCGCTCCTTCGGCATGCCGCCAAGGATTTCGCGCATGTCGTCGATGAATCCCATGTCGAGCATCCGATCCGCTTCATCAAGCACGATTGTATGGAAGTGAGACATATCGATTTTTCGTCGTTCGATAAGGTCTTTCACGCGGCCCGGTGTACCGATGACGATGTGCACGCCTTGTTCAAGTTCCTTGATCTGTCGGAAGATCGGAAGGCCTCCAACAACGGCAACACTGAACAGTCGCATCCCTGCAGCGAGTGTGCGGAATTCAACTTCAATCTGCTGTGCAAGCTCACGCGTCGGCGTAAGCACCATCGTTTGCTTGAAGCGGTTTTCAGGATTCTGATAGAAGTTGATGATGGGGATCAAAAAGGCCGCAGTCTTTCCTGTTCCGGTGTTTGCGATACCGATGATGTCCTTCCCTTCAAGGACGACAGGAATTGCCTGGTCTTGAATCGGAGACGGTTTTACGAAGTTCTTAGCCGCAAGATTTTCCGCAAGCTTTGGTGCGACATTAAAGTCGGCAAAGGTATTCTTTGCAACGTATTCAACAGTATGCTCTTCTGAAGCCTTGTTGATGAATTTGTTTTCATCGATATAGTCTGTTTTTTGTTTGGAACGGCTTCGTCCGCGAGAAGGACCGAATGAACGTCCTGCGCCAAAACGTGAAGAACCGCCATGTTGTGGACGCGAATTATTGCTAAAACGAGCGGAAGAACCGCGGGGTGATTTGTTGTACATAAATTGTGTTATTTTTATTTTCGTACTGTGTCATGCTGACTCAGTCGTCAATAACACAATAAATATGGGTAATGGTGCTATCGTAACACCAAACGTAAAACCTGTCAACTATCTCCCTTTTTTCTCTTTCGGATGCTTCGATTTGAACAAGTTCGGGATGACGCCATGGATAAACTCGCCAAGATAATCCCTCCCCTTCAAGATGATTGCCATGAATGGAATCGGGCGTGCCGTGCGGTATATAGATGCATAGGTATTCTCATTTCCAAGAATCGCATCCGTAACGATCAGTGCTGCGATCGTGCCGTTTGTCATGCCGTTTCCTGAAAACGCCGTTTCAACATAGCGGTTCGGATGCTTCTTGTCGTAGCGGCCGATGAGCGGGATACCATCGGTCTGTTCCAATACATCGGCATACCATTTCGTCACAATTTCGTACTTCTTGATGCCAAGTGTCCTTTCAACATACTCGCGAAGCGCGGTGAAATTGCGTTCCGGATCAATCTTGATTTCCTTGCGATGGTCTTCTCCGCCGATGATAAGCCTGTCGTGTGTTTCATCCTTCTTTTCTGAACGGAAGTAACAATAGGGGTTATTGTCATCTTCATATAAGCCATGAGGCACTGCACCCTTTGGAATATTGAGTTCATAGACATAGGAGAAGTACATGCCCTTCTTGAATATGAACCACCACGGTTGCTTGAACGGATTATACGTTGCGGTGACGACGGCATCGGCAGTAAGGTGCTTGCCATTCTTCAGATCGATGCGCACCGTGCTGTTTCCCGAGATATTCGTCGCCTCCGTGTTTTCATAAAACACTGCGCCGAGCGAAATGGCCTTCGCGCGGAGTGCTGAAACATATTTGAGGGGGTGAAAGAGTGCCTGCTGTGGGACCAAGAGCCCGCCCTTATTTTCAAACGGAAATGTTTTCGAAGGAACCATCTCCGTCGGAAAGCCAAGCACCGATTGTTCCTTGTGTTCAGCTTCAAAGCCCTTTAATCCACCGGTTGAAAATGCGACGGAGTAGTGCGGTACGCGCAGAAAATCGCACTCGATCTTCTCTTCCTTGATTATATGCTCAACAATGTCGATGGCATCTTCATGCGATCGGAGGATTTTCGTAGTTTTGCTTGAACCGAATATTTTCCGAAGTGATGCGGTATCGGTGTCGAGCATTCGAGTCAGAAATGCGGTCGTGCAGGCCGTGATTGAATAGCGCAAAATGCTTTTATCAACGACAATGACCTTCTTCCCCGCCTTTGCCAAAAGATATGCAGTGGTTGTTCCGGCAATGCCGCCGCCAATGATGACAACTTGTGCCGATGCGTTTTCCATACACGGTTGGTATTCAGGAATGGTAATGTCTTCCCAGGTTGTCTTTGTCATGCTGTAAAAAATATTATGCTTCTAACCGGCCTGTTCGAAAGGCATTTACTAATTGATGTGCAAGGCGCGTTGGTTCGGGCAAGCGATAGCCGCGCAAGGATTCCTTTATTATCTGAAGCGATGCTTCCACGGTTATTTTATTGCCCGGAGAAATGATGAGCGGATTTGACCGTACCTTGCTTTTAAGCGCCATACCGAGCACTTCCTTCGTCTTTGGATCGATGATCGGATTCGCCTCGCCTACGTCGATCGGCATGTCGAATGTTCCATACAATCTGCTTTTTCCGCAGCCGATGGTCGGAATGTCGAGCAACACTCCAAGATGTGCGGCAATGCCGAAGTGGCGCGGATGCGCGATGCCCTGCCCATCTACAACAATGATATCGGGTTTGGTCTCAAGTTTTTCAAAACATTCCATGAGCGCGGGAATTTCCCTGAATGACAGAAGGCCGGGAATATAGGGAAAATCCGTTCGGCTCTTTACCACTGCGTGCTCAAGCACTTCCATGGAGGGATAACTAAGGACGATGATGCCTGCATAAATATCTTTTTCAAACATATTGAGCGAGACATCGACGCCCGCAATCGTGCGCAGCGGTGTCTTTGGCGGCACAAGTGACACCATGCCCCGGAGTTTTTCTTGAATTTTAATCGCGTCGGCCGGCGCTACATTCCATTCATGCATACTCTTGAAAAAAGCTACAAGAAAATCTTGTAGCTTTTTTAAATTACATCTGCGGCTCTTCGCCTTCTTCCTTTTCTTCGTCCATCAATAATACTTCCTTTCCTTCTTCCATTGCTTTTTTAGCTGCAATTTCTTCCGGAGTTAGCATTTCGTTGTTTTCGTCGTTGTTATCCATATATTTTTTATATTGACTACTAATATCCTAACTATATACCTCTCACTTTTTATGTAAAGTGACAAAGACCGCATACAGCGTATGTATGCGGTCTTTGTTCTGCGCGGATTGGTGGACGAAGTGAGAACTGCGATTATTATCCATTATGGGTAAAATCAGTACCTTAAGATATAAACTATATCGCTTTTTAGTTTCCTTTATATCAAGCAATGGAAACTAACGTATTAGTGATGCTTTTATCATAACCTCATTCGTTACCCTCTTCGCATTTCCATGGGTTAATAATCCTAGATACAACTGCATCGACTCCCTCTTGTACTCCTGCTCTTTCATTAACCGTAGCCGCAGGTATTCTCGATGTATGGATACTAGCTTCGGCAGTCGGAAGCCGTAACCGCCGTCATATTCGCCAGAAGCCGTTTTTATACTAGCACAAAAAAAATCCCTGTATTAAAAAATACAGGGATAGAGATTTGTAAAACCTCCAAAAATTTTCAATTCAATTTTACAGCGCGAACAAAGGACAAAGACCAAAGGGCCAAAGGAGGTCATAGTGTTCGAGTACTAAGTACTACTTGCGAACACCAGCGAACCACCAGACGTCGTGCCAGTCATCGACGTCCTGGTACACGCGGACACCGCGCTCGTCACCGCGCCAACGGCGGAACGCGGCGAAGCAGTATTTACCTTTTGCATTTTTCCATTGAGTACCGTTAGGTTTCTCATCAGCAAATGCGGGGTCTGCTTCGTTCACGGCAGCAAGTGTGAATGGGTCTGCGGGTTTTAATCCGCGTAGTTCATACTCTTTGTCCAGTTCAGCATTGCTCACGGTGCGTCCGAAGTTGAAGAATAATACTTCAACTTCTTCGGCTGTACCATTTGGCATTTCGGCTACAACACTGCCAGTGACATACTGTGCCCTGCCTGTTGCAGTTAATGCTTCTTTGGCAGAGCGTGTGCGGTTTACGGTTAGAGTACGCACAATCATCTTGCTACGTACTTCAACCAGTCTGCGGAATACTTCAAAAAGTTTATCTGCAAGCATTGGATCTCCAAGTACATCTTGTGAGATGTTCGTTGGAAGTTCGTTTTTATGCTTGCGTAATTTTGCAGCGAGCACCTCGCTTACCTTACCGATTTGACCCTCGGTGATAGGTTCCGTTGATGGAGTCATGATTTCCATGGTGTCATCGTTTTTTGGTTATGAAATTGTGTTAATGTACTGTTTGCATTATATCATACAATTATGTGATAGTCAAATAGGACTAAGATTCTTTCCTAAAAACATGTATCATGTTGTACCAGTTCCACGTCCAGTACACCTACAGAAAAACACCTATATAAAATAGATGTTTTTCGTTGGCGCAAACGGCGGGACTTGAACCCGTAACCTCCCGCGTGACAGGCGGGTGCTCTAACCAGTTGAGCTACGTCTGCAATATTTTCATTATACCAGCATGGACCGGTATGGTGTCGAGAGTGGGAGTCGAACCCACGACCTCAGCGTTATGAATGCTGCGCTCTAACCATCTGAGCTACCCCGACATCTGTATCAATTGTGTTTTCTTGTCACGCGAAAATTTTTTGATGGCGGCTTCGCGCTTCAGTGCAGCAGACCTACTTTCACAAGTTTCACTGTAGACGAATTTCTTCGCACCGTGAGTTTTCGTATATGCGCCCCCTTTTCCCGCTTGGTGGTCTTTCAACCGCTTCGGAAGGTTGTTTGTCATCCCCGTGTAGAGCGTTCCGTCCGAACATTCAAGGATATAGACAAACCACATATGCGCCTAAAACAGGCCTAGCAAATATAGCACATTTTCATATTGTTTCAACCGCCGGCATTGTAAGCTCTTGCTATGATCAAAACCGTGTAGTAGAATGCAGTTCGCACCCATCGCGGGGTAGAGAAGTGGTATCTCGTAAGGCTCATAACCTTAAGGCCCCGGTTCGATTCCAGGCCCCGCAACAAGCACAAAATCCCTCACGAATGAGGGATTTTGTATTAGTCGATGACTTCAAAATCGCGGAAAATGATTTCGTAGTAGCCCAGGAGCCGCCGCGCTTCAGGCTGTGTAAGGACGAATGCGGCGCCGTCATGCGCAATACGGTTTCGCACTTTATGCGTTTCCCACGCAATTTGAATGGAACCGATCTGATCGGGAGTCACTTGCTTCAATTTGTCCCCTATTGTCTCTCCGTGAAATCCCTTATTGTCGAGCAGCCTGTCAAGATAGATGTCGGCTTCAATGATGGCCAATCTCCACTCGCTTGGATTATCCGAAAGAAGTTTTGCACGCAAGTTTTCCCATGTCGCATTCTTCTGCGTATGCAAGCCGTCGGTCGTAAGCGTTTCAGTGCCCGGGCCCGCAGTTGTTTCACTGAATACGGCCTTCGGCTTCTTTTTCTTTCCTGCGTCTTCAAGTTCCTTTAATCGAACGAGTGAGTATAAAATGATGATGATGAGCCCGATGATGATGAGTGTTGCAAGGACGTTTATAAATTGGATGAAACGTGTCGAAAAGAGGAATGAAAAAAAACCGCTCGAGAAATGATAGAACTGGTTGAAGAGATATTCAACATTGAAGAAAACCGGTTGCGGGACTGAGGATTGCACGACCGTATTATCGCATATTTAGGCGTTGTCGCGAACCGCTTCGACGGCACGGCCGAGCGCGAAGAGTGTTTCTTCGGCAAACGGCGCTCCGATGAACTGGACGCCGAGCGGAAGGCCTGCCGTTGTTTTCCCTGACGGAACGGAGAGTGCAGGAACCTGTGCGATGTTTGCAGGAACGGTATAAAGATCTGAAAGATACATGGCGAGCGGATCATCCGCCTTTTCACCGATGCCGAATGCCGGTGTCGGTGTCGTCGGCGTGAGGATCGCATCGTATGTTTTGAATGCTGCTTCCAACTCTTTCCGGATGACGGCACGAACGGCAACGGCTTTGTTGTAGTATGCATCGTAGTAGCCGTGTGAAAGCACATATGTTCCCAAAAGAATTCGGCGACGGACTTCCTTCCCAAACAATGTTCCTCGCGTCGCTCCATACAGGTCATGAATGTTTGCCTCTGCTGCGCGCGGGCCATAGCGAACACCGTCGAAGCGTGCAAGGTTCGAAGACACTTCTGCCGGCATCAAGATGTAATAGACGGCAAGTGCGTTCGCAAAATGCGGAAGCTCTACTTCATCAACCGCATACCCTTCCCCTTTCAACCGCTCGACAGTCGTTTCAAAATTTGCCTTCACTTCGGCGTCAACACCATCGTTCCAAATGCCTTTTGGCACCGCAATGCGCTTTTTAAGCGGTGCAGCTGGTGTACGCAGCGATTCAGGGATATTGGTGCTGTCATGAACATCTTCTCCTGCAATTCCCTTGTACAAGATTTCCGCATCATCGACAGAGTGTGCGAATGGGCCGATGACATCAAGGGATGACCCCATGGCCATAAGGCCATGACGAGACACGGTGCCATAGGTTGGAAGCATGCCGACAAGGCCGCAAAACGCAGCCGGTTGCCGGATTGAACCGCCCGTATCCGAACCAAGGGACACAACACAAAGGCCTGCAGCAACCGCCGCCGCACTTCCACCCGAAGATCCTCCCGGAACCTTAGTTTGATCAAGGGGATTTTTCGTAACGCCATAAGCAGAGTTCTCAGTTGAAGAGCCCATGGCAAATTCATCCATGTTTGCACGCCCGATGATGACGGCACCCGCTTCTTTCAAACGCCTTATTGCCGTCGCATCATAACTTGCAACATACCCTTCCAAGATTTTTGACCCTGCGCCGGCTTCATGCCCTGCAAATAATATGTTGTCCTTGATAACAACGGGAACTCCGGTGAGCATCGTTCCCTTTCCGCCATCAAATAGTTTTTGCGCAGCCTCGGCTTGCGTGCTTATATCGGAAAAAATTTCGCGAAGAATGTTGTTCGTATCAGTTTTAGCACGCGCTTCATACTCGAAGGCGATGTCGATGATTTTCTCACCATTCTGTATTCTCTTGTGGATGTCTGTGATTGATTCCATATATTATTCGCCGACCACCTTCGGCACGCTGACAAAATGATCTTTATGTGATCCCGCCGCTTCGACCAGATCATGCACAGATTGAATTGGAGCAACCACGTCATCGCGAAAGACATTGATGCGCTGCATGCCGATCGCAGCCGCATCTCCAATCTGGACCTTTTGGATTTCATCAACAAAGCCTAAGATAGCTGCCATATCTTGTGCGATAGCCTCAAGCTCTGCTTCCGGAACGCTTAAGCGCGCAAGCTGCGCCAATTTCTTCACCTGCCCGATATCCATATTGGGAAACTATAGCAGAAATCAGAGCATCTTCAAAAATTCTCCCTCTGAAATTATTTGTACGCCGAGTTTCTGTGCTTCGGTAAGTTTACTGCCTGCACTTTCCCCAGCCAAAACAAAAGATGTATTTTTTGATACAGAACCTGAAGTCTTTCCGCCCGCTTCTATGATAAGCGCCTTTGCATCTTCTCGTGAAAGCGTTGGGAGCGTACCCGTAAGCACAATCGTCTTTCCTGAAAGCGCTCCACCTTCGATTTTCTTTGCAATTTGCGGTACGACGCCTCCATCCCGAAGCTTCTTGATGAAATGCTGATGCATTTCCTTCGCACGATACTCAACAATGCTTGCCGTCACTGCCGGGCCGATGTTTGGAATTGCGTCAAAATCTTCCGGTTTTGCGTTCCAAAATGCATCGAATGTGCCGAAGGTCGTTGCGATATCGCGCGCCGTCTCGACACCGACATTTTGAATACCTAACGCAGCAATGAATCGCTCAAGCGATGGGGTTTTCTTTTCAGCAATTGCCGAGATGATATTTGCCGCGCTTTTCTCCCCCAATCGTTCAAGTCCTGAAAGATCCGCTTCCGTTATGTAGAACAAGTCGGCGGCATCTGAAATAAGGCCTTCGTCCTGGAGCTTATCGATGATTTTCGGCCCGACTTCATAGATATCGAGCGTGTGCACGAAGTGGATGATGCTTCGCGTCTGCTTCGCAGGACAGTCGTCATTTTCACAAAAATAAGCAACGCTTGCTTCCCCGTTCACCCCGATACGAGTTTGTACTGCAGAACTGCATTCCGGACATTTCTTAGGCATCACGAATTTCTTTTCCTTTCCGGTGCGAAGCGCCGTGATCACTTCGACCACTTCCGGAATGACATCCCCTGCCTTCTGTATGACAACCGTATCCCCGATTCGGATATCCAGACGCTTTATCTGATCGGCGTTATGAAGTGTGGCCTTGGAAACCGTTGAGCCGGCCACAAGAACCGGCGCGAAGTGCGCAAGCGGCGTAAGCGCTCCGGTGCGTCCGACATTTACCGTGATATTCGTCACCGTTGTGGTGACACGCTCAGCCGGATATTTATACGCGACTGCATACCGCGGCGCCTTTCCAACTATTCCTAATTGTTCCTCGAGTGCAACTTCATCAACTGAAATGACAATACCATCGATATTAAACGGTAGTTTTTCACGCTTCGATGCGACGGCATCAATAAAGTGTATAAGTTCTTGAACGGTCTTCCCTCGAGATTCTTCTTCTCGCACTGGAATGCCAAGTTCTCGCAACAATGCGTGTTTTTCTGAATGATTCTTTGGCACATCGTCGCTTATTTCCGCGATATCGTATGCGTAAAAATCAAGTGTTCGGCTCTGTGCAATTTTCGGATCTAATTGCCGGATGCTCCCTGCTGCCGCATTACGCGTGTTTGCAAAGCGAGCCTTTCCAAGTTCATCCTGAATCTTGTTCAAGCGCTCAAGCACATGCTTTTGCATGATAATTTCTCCGCGCACTTCTATGCGTTTTGGATATGGCGCAAGCAGTTGAAGCGGAATGCTTGCAACCGTCTTTATATTCTCCGTCACATCTTCCCCGATGCTTCCGTCTCCTCGCGTTGCTCCCTGTATGAAAATTCCATTCTCATAGATAAGTGACACGGCAAGCCCATCAAGCTTCACTTCGGCAAAGTAATGATGTGCCGCACCTTCCAGCAATTTTTCCATCCGCGCACTCCAGGCAACTAATTCGTCGATGCTGAAGACATCGTTCAAGGAAAGCATGCGCGTTGCATGCGTTACTTTTGTAAAAAACGGAAGCGGAGCTCCTGCAACACGATCGAAAGAATTGCTTAATAGATATTGTGGAAACTTCTTTTCAATATCCTTCATTTCACGCATGAGGGATTCGTACACGTCATCCGTGATAGACGGATCATTCGCATTGTGATACCTGGTGCGACGATCGGTAATTTCAGCCTTGAGCTTCAAGAGGCGTGCTTTTGCTTCGGCGCTGGTCATACCTTATTAATACCGTATTTCAAGCGCTCGTTCAACCTGCCGAGGATTTTCAGCACACATGTTGTATCCGCGTGCCTCAACAACGGTTTCCCCGCTTACATTTGTACGGTCAAAGACTATCGAAACACAGGCTGCGGTAGTGCTTGCAACCGATTCCTTGTACACGAAGAAATCATCTGCGCTTTGGCTGCCATCGTAGCGAAGCACTTTGTCACCGCAATAAATTTCACCGGGCGCATCTGCCGCCTTCGTCCCTGCTGGAAAGAGCCCCATCGTTTCGTAATAATAGTATCCGCATTCAAGACCTGCGTCTGCCTGATAGAGTGCAATCTGAGAATCGTTTGCAAGGCTTGAAAGCACTTTTTGCTTATATGAAATATTCGAAATGGAAAGCGCGATGGCAAGGATAAGGCTCACGATAAGCACCGTAAAGAGCATGGCAAAACCTTTTTTCTGTTTGAAATGTTTTTTCATCATAGCGGCGTATTCGTTACTAAGATTGATTGTGTGAGCGTCTTTGGATTTGTTCCATTTAGCCATCTGATGGTTGCCGTCACCACGAGCTGATTCGCATCATAGTTGCTTGGATGTACGCGGATGGTCCGGACAAATGACGTTTCTGCGCCATTGCCTGTCACGAATCCATAGGTCGACTTCTTGTATCCATATAAACCCATATCTGCGAAGAAGCTTATTGGTTCACAATTAGACGTTGCACTTTCTTGGCTTGAAATAACTGACCCTCCGGCGCATTCGCGGATAATCGTCCGGTTCGAATATGGATCAATGGTACAGCCGCTTCCGGAGAAACATCCGCGTTCGAGTGCGCCGTCAACCGCAATGCCCGCCGTATCGACATTCAATGTTTGTTCCCATGCCTCCCAGGCACTTTCCCCTTGAAAGGCGGTGTCGCGGCTGTTTCGGACATATTCAAGTGATTCCTGCAATAGATTGTTTGCAACAATATCATTGCGAGCATAGCGAACGGAGAAAAATCCGCCAGCGGCAAGCGTCAAAAGCGCGCCGACGGTCATGGTAAGGATGAGAATGGCAACGATCGTTTCGATAAGGGTAAATCCTTTTTGCGGGCTTGTATGTAAAAGTTTTTTCATGCGGGATGATGTCATAAATTATTCGGCTGCTCGTGAAGAGACATATGTCTGGATGGCAAACGGTGCCGTATTTTCTCCGGCAGTGGCGACACCTTGCACCATGATGATGACGCTCGGCTGCATGCCATCTGTGGCATCCGCCCCACTTACGAAGAATGAAAATTTTTGCACATCGATTTCGGGCGCAGTGATTGCAACCCAGTTCGACCATTGCCCGTTCTCATCCTGTACCTGTTTTTCTATTTCACCGGTTGTTCCTGTCGCGGGATTAAGCGCAAAACGATATTGCACGTGCTGTGTTGCACCAAGCGTACTTAAGAGTGAAAGTTGCGTACTGCCTGAGTTCGGATCGGTAAACGGACAATTATGCGTTCCGGAAGTATTTGCCGTTCCGTTGCACACGATGTCGGACCCCGTTCGGATGGTCCGGCTCATCGACTCGGTCGCAAAGTTCAAGTTATCAAGGACGCTTCGCATTGCTTCGACTTTTCGCGCCGCATTATTCACGGTGTAAAGGGATGACACCGCGGCAAGGACGACGATCGTAAAGAGCGTGAGCGACACCATGAGTTCTACAAGGGTGAATCCTGCCTGAGTATGTTTTGTGTGGCGTCGGTGTGTCATTTATTGAATGCTTATTTGGCCCGTATTCCAAATTGATACGGCGCGTTGCAACCCCTTCGGAGATTCCAACACAATTTTAACATACGATGGCATCTGCGACAGACACGATGCGCCGCTCACGATGCAGAAATGCGCATCCGGGCTCGGGCGCCTAAACGTGATGTCAACACGGGTTGCGGAACAACCTGTCACGTCGGTGCAAATTTGCACGATTCTGTCTGCAGTAGAAATGCCATAACTATCAATACATTCATTTCCCGGACTGACGGAAGTGCCGCATGAAGATCCGGCATCATATATGTTTGCGCTCCCGCTTCCCGAGATATCGGCGAAGAGGATGAAATTTTTCTGCGACGGCATAACCGTGTTTCCTGTTGCGGCATCGGTTGAAACACTGATGCCGTAGGCAGGATACGTTGCGGAGCCCGTATTAATCGCCACTACGTTTTGCACACTTGTCGCATAACTTTGCGCCTTTCGGACTGAAAGCGCCATGTCTTGGGTGAGCCCTCGAAGTGATACGCCCGTATTAAAGTCGGAGTAATTGAAAAGGAGTACCGTTGAAACGACGGCAAAGATACCGATGACGACAAGGAGTTCGATAAGCGTTACCCCTTTTTGCAATTGTGTATTTTTTTTCATCACCATAATGGCATGAGTGAATGAAGGGTAATCCCCCAAATCCCTGCGATTAAAACGCCGAAAATAAGGAATGGACCAAATGGGATCTCGCTCTTCATCGAATATTTTTTTGAAAGTGCAAGGAGGAACAATCCGACGAGTCCCCCTGACCAAAATGCAATCAAGAGTGCCGCAGCGCCTCCATTTATTCCCAAGAGCCATCCAATACCGAGTGCGAGTTTTACATCGCCAAAGCCCATCCACTTGCCGTTTGAGAAATACCAGAGCAAGAAGAACGGAAGTGCGATAAGGACGCCGTTTGCAATCGCGCCAAGCAGGAAAAATTCCGGAATGGTGAAGAATTTGTAAAAAATAGACCCGAGTGCAAGCAACATGAAGGCGTATACCATCGTGTCAGGAACGATCTTGTGTTTGAAATCATATACCGTGATGACGACAAGGATGCTTGCGACGACGCAGGAGAAAATAAAACTGACAAATGCGGCGGTCGTAAAACCAAGTGGAAGAAGGATCGTTGAGTAGAGCAATACAAAGAGAATGCCTGTTACGAGTTCGACGAGCGGATATTGAAACGAGATGTGCTGATTGCATGTTCGGCACTTTCCGCGAAGGAAAAGGAATGAGAATACGGGAATGAGTTCGTACCATGCGAGCGGCCGTGCGCAGCGAGCACATTTGCTCCCGCCGGTGACGATACTTCGTCCGGTATTCAACCGAAGGATGACAACGTTTAAGAAACTTCCGATCAATAATCCAAGAATAAAAACGATTATTGGAAACGCAATCAAAATCATGCCTATAGTGTATCACGCAGTACGGGTATATAAAACAAAAATATCCACCGAAGTGGATATTTTTGAACTGAAACGTGTGAGCTATTATGCGCAAACGCCAGTTGTCGCAACTTTACCTGAAACTGATGCGCCTGTGCTGTCTACACACCATGTACTTGCAGTACCTGATTTTGTAACAGCTGACATCGCCCATGAACTTGCCTTTGAACCGCTTGTACCACCGAGTCCGCAGATAGGAGCTGTTCCTGATGAAGACGTGATATTCGCGATTGCAGTGACGAATGTAGGGTCAGTGAATACTGAGTTTGCAGTTGTACATGATGCGGGACTTACTGGAAGTGTCGCAATCGTTGCAGAACTGTACCCTGAATTTGTATCGTAATACAATTCAGCCTGAGCACGCATGTTTGCAAGACCTGACTTTGTCGCAGCGTCTGCGCCCTTAGAACGAGCTGAGTTGAGTGACGCGAGGACAACTGATGCGAGGATTCCGATGATTGCGATAACCACCAAGAGTTCGATCAATGTGAAACCGCCTTTTAAGTTCTTTTTCATAATTTCTTTACGTTCGATAAAAAATAATAATCGATTATTACAAATCCCTTTGTAACGCCTTCCAGTATACCACGCACAAATCCCTTATATGCAAGGGGTTTTCCACTTTTTACTATTGAATTCCGCCGGCAATGTTGTAGATTGGGACCAGCACTGAGACAAGCAGCAATCCGACGCCCAAACCAAGCGCAACGATCATGAACGGCTCGATGAGTCCGACAAGCGTATCAACGGCCTGATCGACTTCACGGTTATAAAACTTCGCGAGCATCTTTAAAATTGAACCAAGGGAACCCGTTTCTTCCCCAACACGGATGATCTGTGGCATAAGCGCCGGCACTTCGGGATGATTCTCAAGGGTGGCAGAGAATGCCTTACCTGCCTTCACGCCTTCCATGGCCTGCATCATGATCCCCTTATACCTTCGGTTATCAACGACGCTTGCAGTGATTTCGATGGCCCGGACGATCGGAATGCCGGCGGAGAGCATCGTATCCATGTTGTCGGCGATACGCGCGAGATAGAGTTTCTTATATAAATTGCCAAGCACGGGAACATTGAGCTTCACATCGTCTAAGAGTTGCTTCCCTCGGGCACTTCGCGTGAGTTGAATAAGGTATCCTGCACCAACGGCAACGGCAATCAAGAGGAAGATGCCGTAATTCACCAAGAAATTACTGATTGAAAGGATGATCTTCGTATAAAACGGCACCGTTTGCCCTGATTCAAGAATGATTGCAGAGAGTTTCGGCACGATGACGGTGAACATCAAGATCATCACGATGATGAATACGCCGATGACGAATGCCGGATACACGAGCGCATTTTTTGTCTTCGAGGTAAGTGCGTATTGACGGTCGAGATAATCGGCAAGGAATGAAAACACCTGTGTGAGCTTTCCGCTTTCTTCTCCGGCTCGCACCATGTTTACATAAAAGTCGGAAAAGACATCTGAATGTTTTCCAAGCGCGCCGGCAATTGAAGAACCTGCCTGCAAGTCCGACACTACTTGATTTAATTTTCGTGAAAGTGCCTTGTTTTCAGTATTCGCAGAAAGGAGCGTAAATGCCTTCAATGCCGAAACTTGCGCCTCGAACAGTGTCGACATTTGTCGAGAAAGTATCACCACTTCCTTCATCGGAACCTTTTCAAACACCGTTACCTGGAACCACTTCTTCTTTTCAAGTTCTTCCTTGATAGAGGTGACGATGAGTCCGCGACGCTGAAGCCCGGCAAGCGCCAAATCGCGACTCGCGGCTTCAATCGCTCCTTCTCGCTTCTCTCCCTTATCGGTTATGGCGGTGTATAAAAAATTCATGGTTATAGCAATCGTTCAAGATTCTTTGGATTAATAGAGTAGGCGTACGCGTTTTCAACCGTGATTTCACCGCGGCGGATCAAATCAACCAACGAGCGGTTCATATCGATCATGCCCTGCTCAAAACCGGTCTCGATGACGTTGTCGATTTCGTGCGTGCGGTTTTCACGAATGAGGTTTGAAACGGCATTCGTATTAATAAGTAATTCATACGCAGGAATACGGCCACCTGACACACGCGGCACCAACCGCTGCGAGAACACACCGATGAGCGAACTTGCCAATTGATTTCGAATTTGATCCTGCTGGCCTGATGGGAATGAGTCGATGATACGGTCGATCGTTTGTGAGGCGTTATTGGTGTGAAGCGTCGAGAGCACCAAGTGTCCCGTTTCGGCGGCAGTCACTGCCGTTGCGATCGTTTCGATATTTCGCATCTCTCCGATAAGGATTGCGTTCACGTCTTGTCGGAATGCCCCCATCAAGGCACTTTGGAAGTCGTCGGTATCGATGCCGACTTCACGCTGGTCGATGATGGCCTTCTTTTGCTCATACACATATTCGATCGGGTCTTCAATCGTCAAAATGTGCGCAGGCCGTTCTTCATTGATAAGCGCAACCATGGCGGCCATTGTCGCACTCTTTCCCTGTCCTACCGGACCGACGACCAAGAAGAAGCCTTGTCGGCGGCGAGAAAATTCTGCAAGGATCGGCGGAAGATTAAGCTCTTCAATCGTCTTTACGTGCGGTACCAAGCGAAGCACGACGCCGTATACGCCTTGCTGGATGAATGCATTTCCACGAAGGCGCATCGTTCCCTGATATTCGTATGAAAAGTCGAGTTCTTTTTCTTTGGTAAAACGCGTTACTTGTTCTGGAGTAAGAATGGCAGATAAGATACCGGATACTTCTTCCTGCGTAAGTGCCGCGCGATTCAACAAGAAAATAAGTTCTCCGTTTACGCGCACACCGGGAAATCGCCCGGCCGAAAGATGCAAGTCGGAACCTTCCTCCCGGATGAGTGTTTCAATGAGTTCATCGAATTGTTTTTTGTACTCCATAAAATTATTTGTGTGTGCTTACCACTTCTTCAACGTGCGCGACCACTTCCGACGGCGTTGAGTTTGCCTTTACGATGTATCCTGATGCCCCGAGAGATTTTCCGCGCGCGATATCTTGCTCCTGTCCAAGATTTGAAAGATATATCTTGATGGTTTTTGGAATCAGATGCTCAGCGTTGATTTGTTCAAGGAGTTCGAATCCGTCAACGCTTGGCATGACGACGTCGAGCAACAAGATGTCGGGAGTCGCGCCGGCATGCAGCTTCTCGATCGTCTGCGCGGCATTCATTGCAGTGTCTACCGTGTATCCTGCCTGTGTGAACCGCATTGAATACATATCAAGCAAAAACGTATCGTCGTCGACGATGAGAACGGTGCCCTTGGTTGATTTCTGTTCTTCCATACCTTCCCACAGTATAGCGCCCTTCGTCTCAATTCGTCTACAAGCCGTACGCGTCTTGCATCGAGACTTCCCCGTTCAATGCCTTTAAGATGGCATCTTCGCGGATCGTCCGCATACCTTTCGACCGCGCAAGCTTATATAATTCGTTTTCCACAGGATTTTTTAAGATGAGTTGTTGCATGTCCTTATCAACCTCAAACAATTCGAACACGGCGATACGCCCTCGCGTTCCCGATGGCGCTTCTGATGAGGGCTTTATCTCATACATTGTCTCAGGAATTTTTACCCGATATTGCTCGGGCAAATCGGCAAATTCCTTATCAATGAATTCCTTCGTCGGCGCATCCATAGGCACGGAATGCCGCGCGCTTGGGTGCACGCGCCGCACCAGCCGCTGGGCCATGGCAAGCACCAGTGTCGGCGCGATAAGATATGGATCGATGCCCATGTCGATAAGACGCGGAATGATACCCACCGCATTATTCGTGTGGATCGTTGAAAGCACCAAGTGGCCGGTAAGCGCTGCCTGGATGGCAAGCTGCGCCGTTTCCTTGTCGCGGATTTCCCCGACCATGATGATATTCGGATCTTGTCGCAAAATTGAACGAAGGCCGGATGCGAATGTGTAGCCGATTTCCGGCATCACTTGCGATTGCGTGACCCCGGGCATCTGGTACTCGACCGGATCTTCAAGCGAGACAACGTTATTCCCTTCCTTGTCGACACCATTGAGCATCGAATAGAGCGTCGTTGATTTTCCGCTTCCCGTCGGACCGGAAATAAGAATGAGTCCGTATGGGCGTTTGATCGATGCTTCGACGATGGCACGGTAGTCTTCCGGAAGATCAAGTTCCGTGATCGATTTCACCCCCTTGTCGTTATCGAGGATACGCATCACGATTTTCTCGCCGTAGTAGGCCGGGAACGTTGAGACACGGAATTCAATCTTTCGCCCTTCGATCATCGTGGCGAATGATCCGTCTTGCGGTTTTCGCTTTTCATCAAGACGAAGCTTCGAAAGGATTTTGATTCGCGCGATGATGCCATCAAACGTATTCAACGGAAGCACAAGCGTCGTATGAAGCGTACCGTCCAATCGGTAGCGGACACGCACTGCCTCACCGGTGTTTTCTACATGGATGTCGGACGCGGCGCCTTCAACGGCATGGTTGATGATGACGGCAACAATCTTGATGATCGGAGCATCTTCAACAATCTTTTCATCGATATGCCCCTTCCCATCCATTTTTGCGTCTGACTGCTTGATGACTTCCTTGTTTGCCGTTTCAAGTTCGCTGTTAAGTTCCGTCACCGCACGATCGACTTCCTGCCCAAGTGCCTTGTAATTTTCAAGGATGGCGAGGAAATCTCCGTATGAAATAAGGAATACCTTGAACGGCATGCCGAGCTTTGCAGAAATGAACTGCAGCGCATTCATCCCTTCGATGTTTTCAGGTTCTGTCACTCCAATAGAAAGCACGCCGTCACTGAAGGCGATCGGCACAAATTTATAATGGCGAGCAGCATCTTCTGAGACGTATTTTAACGTTTCAAAGGGTACATCCTTCGCAACAATCTTTTGGTACGGCAGTTTATAAAATGCAGCCTTCGCCTGTGTGGCAGAATCTTCTGAAAGCCCGACCGCAGTAAGGGCCTTGGTGAGGTTTCCCTCGAAGTTCGTATCGAGTTCGGCAAGTACGCGGTTGTACTGCGGTTCAGTAATGATATTTTGTGAGAGCAAATACTCGAGGAACATTATCGTCGCGGCGCCTGCGCATTAGTGGTAAATGTCATCGTATTTCCCGGAATTGTCGTCGACCCTTGGATGAGCATTGCACGCACGAAGTATGTCGTCCCCGGAAGTAATCCGGAAACGGTTGAAAGCGTCGTACCACTTTTTGTAATCGCAATCGGGTTCGTCGTCACCCCAAAGGCATCGGTGGTCCCGTATTGAAAGACGATTGATGCCGCGATTGTTGCGGGAAGTGTCACTAACGCACCGAGCTCAGCACTGGCTGCGGTAATTTTTCCCGGTTGGATGGTTTGTACGGTCGCCGCATCGGTTGCAATGCCACCATCGGTGCCGACGGCTGCGAATGGGTTTGGCCGACCGACGATATCGGTTCCGAGCGCTACCGAGTTATCGCGAAGGGCCTTATATGCCGGATTGGTAAAAATAGACGTATCGATTGAAATGCTTTTCACGCTTGAAAGGAGTGTTGCGAATTCATTGCTCTGCGGAGTACTTGTTGCCGTTGTCGCACTTTGTGTCTGTGCCGTGCTCGTGAGCGGCCCGTTTTGCACCGGCACTTCGGTCTTGCTTCCGAATGCAGCTACGGCAATAAGCACTACTGTGAGCCCAAGAACGATGAAGGTGAAAATTTTAAGCTTTTTATTCATATTATTGTTTCAACCAATAGGTCTTAAGGGTTACGACGTAGCGCATCGATCCCGATACTCCCTGGCTTGCGTCAGTGCTGAAATCAACCTTCGTGATATCAACAAGACGGAGGTTTGCCTCGAGTTCGCTTACGAAGGCAAGGAAGTTGCTGTACTGCCCCACCGTTTCAAATGAGACGGTGAATTCGCCGTACGGGATTTTTGCCGTCACGGGAGTGAGCGACATGACGGTATTGTTCGTTGCACTGGCCGCCTTCGTGGCGTCTTCCTGCGTCTGGTAATCGACATTGCGCACCGATGAAAGCCCGTTTTTCGTCGCAAGCGCATTGATCTGGATGATAAGGCGGATGTTGTCGACACTGTCCGGAAGCAATGACTTCAAATTATCCAAATCTGTTTTCGGGATGCTGTTGTATTTTGCAATGAGTTGTTCGCGGCTTTGCTTCAAGTTGTCGGCCGTCGTCAAGCTTCCCGTTGATGCGGCAATCTGTGCACGCGTTGTCTGAAGCGCCGTATATCGCGGCTTCACATAAATGACGAAAAAGCCGATTGATGCTGCAAGTAAAATTAGGAGGAAAAAGTATCTCATAGTGATTGTGGCTGAACTGTTGTTTGGGTATTCGACGAATTCACGCCATCGATGAACGATTGGTATGAAAGATCTTGCGCAGCAACGGCGAAGGTAAGCTTGAAGTTCACGTTCCCTGTCTTGTCATCGATCGTCAGGTTTGAAAAGACCGGATTATGGATGACAGGACTTGCGGCAAATGCATCCGACTGGAGCGCAATCGTATTATAGCTCTTTGCTGAACCCGTGAGCGTTACCATGACCGACTGCGCCTTTGTTGTCTGATCGTACGTGAAGTCGTAACTGAAGCTCTTGTATTGCACCGAGCGAAGCGTCGTCTGCTGGAGCGCTTGGAAAATCGGGGTTACCACGATGTGGTTCTGTATCAAAAGCTTCACTCCCTCGATGCGGCTGTTTAGGCGCTTCATATCTGCAAGGAAGTCGGTGCCGATGCCATCGCGCGCATCATTGATTGATTGCGATACTTGCACTTGTTTGCTTTCAAGCGTCTTCTGATAGAGATAGACGAACGCGAATGAGGCGATCGTCGCGATGACAACGATGGTCGTGATGAGCGAGAGCAATCCGGTTGCACGGTTCCTGCTTCGTGCAAGGACCGGCTCGCTTGATACGGGGCGCTTTGGAATGAATGATGTTGGAATTTGTGGATCCATGATGCACAAAAAGTATATCACGCACTACATATATATGTACAAGGAAAAAGCATGCGAAGTAGTGGATTACTATTGGAGTATTTCCTTGTTAAGCAAAATCAGCGGCAGGTGTTTCCTGCTCACTGCAAAGAAAAACCTGATCGGACTCGCATGGTTCGTTGGAGAAAGTTCAGCCATGATCGGTTACTGAATCTTCTTGAGTGCCAAACCTACGGCAATAGAAAATTCTGGGCCTGTTGTCTTCAGTACACCTGCAAGAAATACGGGTGATTCTAGTTTTGCAAACGGATCTGCGAGCATGAGTTCTGATGCGAAACTTTCTTTTGCATACTCAAGCAACCCTTTCGTCATTGAGCCGCCGCCGGTGAAAATAATTTTTCCAATGTTCTTGTTGTATCGCTTCTCATACGCAAGGATGGTTGCGTTCGCTTCTTGGAAAATATCGGCAAGGTGCACTTTTATGGTGTCGGCGATGTGCGGATGCTCGGGCGTTTCAATGAGTCCGAATTCCTTCTTCAATGCCTCGGCTTTTGCAAACGGAATTTCCATTGAGTGCTCGATTGAGTGCGTCATGTCCTGGCTTCCGCGGTTTACCAAGCGGAATGTTTCGACGATGCCATGCTCGACGATCGTAAGCTTTGATTTCGATGCACCGATGTCGATGATGAGCACGGGGTAGAGTTCGCGCGTGAGCACTGATCGGATGTGACTGAAGACTTCAATCTCCATCGAATCTGTCGGAAGCGATGCCTTTTGCATCAATTCCGTATATTTCACCAATGTTTCGTTCAATGTCGCGACGACAAGAATGGACATCTTCGCTTCTCCACCACTTTCGCTTAAGACACGACTTTCAACACCCGAGTCTTCTCGCCGTGGAATGACGTACCAGTCGAGTGACACATCGTTTAACGGCACCGGAATGAATTTCTTCGACTCGTTCGGGATGACGGTTGCCAAATCTTTCTCTTCGATTTCCGCCGGAAGCTCGAGGATGAAGACAATGGAAGAAACAGATGGGATGCCAAGCACCACATTTTGGCTCGTGATGCGTGTTTCGCGCATGACGTCAGTGAGCGCCTTCCCGAGCGTTGCCGCATCCAAATTTGTCACCTGTCCGATGATGCCGCCTTCGACATATTGCCCCAGTGCAAGCGCGCCGTATGTATCGAGCACTGCTTTTCCGTTTTCTTTTTTTATCTGCACGACCTTGATTGCACAGGTTCCGATATCGATGCCGACCGCAACATCGCTTCCCTTGGTGCCGAATAATCCGCCCAAAGCACTTTTGATTCCGTCGAGTATGCTTGCCATATAGCCTTAGTATACGGCACCTTTTCCCGATTGCCTACGGCAGAGAGGTTTATTTTTTCCTGATTCGTACATATATATAGTATGGATATGAGTTCGCTCCTTGGTCTGTTTTTTCCGGAAACGTGCGTTGGCTGCAAGCGCCCGGGAACGGCGCTCTGTGCTTCGTGCATTTCAAGGATACAGCTTGCTCCTGAAACCGACGACGCGCATATGTCGGGCATATTCGACTACCAAGAACCTGTTGTACAAAAAATCATCTGGCAGTTTAAATACACCAACAAACAGGAAGCTGCGCGAATACTCGCAACGGCTTCCGTTCCCCATATCGCAGACATCCTTTCCGACATGCTTTCAGCGGCAAGCGATGAGACATTTTACTTCGTCCCCATTCCGCAACATATCCAAAAAACACGCGTGCGCGGATTCAACCAAAGCGAACGCATCGCCAAATGGCTTTCAAAGGAGTTTCCGAAAAGCACCGTTGCGCATATGTTGAAAAAATCTTATGCAACGCTCCCGCAGGCAAAAGTTCGCTCACGTTCAATGCGGGCAAAAAATGTTAGCGGTTCGTTTGAAGCAATGCGAAAAGCAAGCGCAACAGATACATACATCATTGTTGATGATGTGACGACAACCGGTGCCACATTTCATGAAGCGATGCGCGCACTGAAGGCGGCGGGCGCGAAACAGATACATTGCATCGCGCTCGCACACGGGTACCCGTTACGAAAAGTTATTTGAAGTCGACCGTCGCGCCATTGGTCAATTGCACCGGACCTTCAGGGCATCCGATAAGTTTGTTCGCATATGCACGCGTCGCTTGCGCCCATGTCCCCGTTCCTTTGGCAAGACCCCACGGCGTAAGGATTTCCATAGAGTGATCTTCTTGGAATCCTTTTACCCCCTGTTTTGTGAGCGGACCAAAGATCGCATCGATCGGGCCGGCATACAATCCGAGCTTCGCAAGGAAGACCTGCACCTTGATCACTTCGGGATTTCTGTCCTTTTGCTTGAGGTATTGGATGAATTGCTGTTCGGATGCGCACGTCGTGGCAACCGGGACCGGGTTCGTGACGATGGGATATCCATGGTTCTGCCGCACCGGTGCAGGCGGATTTCCGCCGCCGTTGCCACCGGAAGATGGGTTCGCGATCGTCACGGTGATCGTGGTTGCCGGAGACGTATTATAGTCGGTGTCAGTCTGCGTCACGCTGAAGACATGGGTTCCCTCGGACG